>NXFV01001156.1:0-77676 GCA_002803225.1 Gamarada debralockiae | reverse complement strand
GGTGTTGCTTTTTTTTGAGGAATCATGATTTTCGCTTACAACACACTGCTTAGGGATATGGTCGTAGCAAATCACGAAGCCACGCTTGACCAGGTTCCTTATCATCCCCTGCGGCTGGTGATTCCCCGCAATAGCTAGGTCTAGCTTAGAGGATCGTCGCCCCACTTCACTAACTGTTTACCATTTTATCGGGCACTAAAGCGGCAACTTCCATGGAAGCGGTAGCTTTAGTTGGGATGTCACAAAGTTGGTACTTGGATCGACAAGGGCAACCGGGCACATTTCTCCGAATGACCCAGGAGCGGGCCATAGAGTAGTCCAAGTACCTATATTGATCGGGTTGCGAGTTGCCTATCCGGTAAGTATCGGGTGCTGAAGATTGTTTTATCTATTGTGAAGATCGGAGAAATAACCTTCATTGTGGTGGGAGCTACGTCAAGCCCATCACCAAATAGTGGCGTGCATATGTCACAGGGTATAAGGATATGCTGCACGTGTACTTTATATACTCTGCAGCACTCCGGTCGCACGTTTTCTAAGGGACGGCCTACAGTCTTTCGTTACTTAATTCAGGAGGCACAAGTGTGACAGTTGCAACATGTCTCTGCGACAGTTTTTAGCTGCTACTCTAGCTTTGCTAAGTGGCGCCCATGCGACGAGTTGTGAGTAAATGCTACTCGTGTGGGAATGATTGAGTTTAACCCTAGCTAGCTTGCTGTTTTGTCGTCCAAAACGAGGCTCACGAGGTTTACTGGTCTGAGTTCGTGACCGAAATTTATACTGTCGCTGCCAATTTGACCTCAATTGTATGTGAACACCTTGTTCAGTCACACTTCCATTCACTCCTGCGATTGCATTCCATGCCGTGCACTTCTCAGACCTCGAAAAAAAAATAGTTCGTTGAATACAAGCGGCGGAATATTGACTGATATGGCAAATACCAGACCACTCTTTTAACGCCATATCCTACAACCACAATAACGAATTATGAGACGCATGTGTACCCTACCAATAAAGTGTTCACGACAAGTTTCTTAGTGACCGAGAATCCCGTTTCTCTCTACACAAATCCTGCCTATGCAATTCCCCAAAAAACAGAGATACTGGCTGGGTCAGTACCGACTGTAACTGGAGGGGTGACAGTGTAAGGACCCCAAGGCAGATGAAACTGATCATTGTCTAACAATCAACAGAAACTCACCTACTGGATTCTGGGTGTACTCGACTGCCAAGGTATTTGCCGCTCCAGCAGTGACGGATTCAAATGGAAATGTAGCTTGTGGCACATTATCTAGCTTCTCAAATGTAGCTGTAGACGCTACTTCTTGTGTTCCAACATTTACAGGAATAAATTCGAATGCAGCTGCGAACTTCGATAGCAATGGAGGCCGAGGAGTTGAAATCTCGCTGACCACGCCTTTCATCCACGTACCTACTCGAGCAGCGCTTCAAGTTGGTCCGTCGGAAGTTTGCGCTCAAGGAAATGGATCTGAGAATTATGGATATCCCGTGCAACAGGTGAGCTCTATCGGTAATGACTAAATGGGTTATTTAACTGAAACCTTTCAGCTCATCAATCATTTGGCGGAGAATCCTTTCTACAGCGTACAGTATCCTGGCATTGAGAATTGTATTCCAGCAGGTCCTTCTATCCAGGCAGTAGAGGCTTTGGCTGTTTCCGTGACGGTAGGATCACTAAGCTCGAACCTAGGAGCAGATCCTCCATCTTTGAGTGTGACCCCAGATCCTCCATCTGTGAATGTGAGCTCAGGATCAACAAGCGTGAGTCTGTGTATAGATGATTGTGGAACAACAGAAAGTACGATTCAAAAACTCGGGAGTGAATATCTACTAACATGCCTTACTTCAGCTCCGGGAGGAGGTCTCACATCCTCGACCACAATAACAGTCACTCCTACTGGGCCAACATCATCCAGCGCTTCTTCCTCGGTGACCTCGGTGACAAGTACTACGGTAGCACAGGGATCAACGTCCACAACATTGGTCAATTCAACTTCCGTTTCGACAGCTTTCCCAGAATCGATGTTTACAACCAGCCCCACCTCTTCGGGGGGTGAAACACCCATCAGCAGTGGTGGACTTCTACCAACCACTTCCACTTCTACGTCTCCTGTGTCTCCTTCATCTACTATTTCAGTGAGCTTTATTGGCCCACTAGCGGAAACTACATCTTCCACTCCAGTGTCGACTCCAGCATCGACTCCAGCATCGATTCCAGCATCATCTCAACCAACCGCCCCGACGTCTATAGCTCTAGGATCAACATCTCCTGAAAGTCCCACTGGAACATCTGCTCTTTCTACATTAATTGAACCGGCTTCTACAACCACTAGTAGTGTTTTGAACAGCACAGGAATCCTAGAAACGATGTCAGAAGGCGCTTCAATCATCACTGGCAACCCAACCATCGCCTCAGGCATCACGTCGGCTCTTCTAGGCAGTTCGACGGAAATGTCTAGCACTGTCACGACCTCTAGGCCTGTATCACCAGCTCCAGTGACGGCCTCATCGGTGAAGGAGTTTGTGCCGTGGGTGTTGTTAGTTAGTTTGGCGGGATTGGTTACTACGGGAGCATGGTAAAGCATGTAATAAAAGACGAGATTATGGCTTTATGATCCTGATGATGAAATAATAGGTTGAATGAAACATGTCAGTAGGTGTTTTAATACTGATAACTTATCCAACGAGCCTTCATTCGGGTTGATTCCAAGCCTAGTTCTCAGCATAGCATCACATGCCGATTAAAGCCATCTTATTAGCTAGTAAAGCCCGCGTGCGGCAGGGAGCTATACATTGCCAGAAACCCGAGCAGAAGTGACAACTTGCGAGGCTGATAAAGTCATATGCTTGAAAGAGTCTTAAATCTTCCGTGACAGAGTCCTCGTCGAGTATAGCGCGCTGCACGTACTTGAGTCGCTCTGTGCACCGTTTCCTTCCCAGTCATCTGTCATAACCGTCCTCAAAATCAACTTGCTATCAGATTCGCACCAAGGTAAATATGCTCTGTAAAGGGGGTATTTAGACCATGGAATCATCGAACTCTGGAGATCATAGACTCCTTAGGAGTTTCATTGAGCTCCATAGACTCAAAGGACCAAAGGACATCTTATAAGCGTTGATAAGCCGGGAGTTAGTTGGAATTGCCTAATCGGGTATAGCCTGTATTTCCCTCTTTTTGTAGTATAAGAGAGCTCTTCCCCCTCTTTCCAATTTCAGCTCCTTAGATATCAAGCTAGTCCTAAAAATGCCACTATATTTCGCCCCCACACTGCTCAACTGATAGATGCTATCTATAAAGTGAAGTTAGCATACGTGGTGAGCCTTTTGTTCACTAAAAGACTTACTGGTCCACCATATGTTAATGTTCAAGGTATGCTGTCAAGATGGCAACATACTGGGCAACGCAGAAGAGGACGACACCAGACTCGTAGTCGGATAGCCGTTGTCCGAATAGGATGTGCTTGCTACAATAGTTTAGCTTTGATCGGATTCCGCGTTACTAATACATGCCAGCTGGCGTATATAGGTGGCGGTTTGCCTTGGGTATATGCAATAATACAAATGCAGGGGGTATCGTGAGAACATCTTCCCATTTGGACTGCGAGACAGCGAGATTGGAGTGTAATTGAATGAGAAATGAGAGACTTAAAGAGCGCCGAGATTCTTCCAGATGAAAGAGAGGCGACGCACTTTAAACGTTAGAGATTTTCATAGGGCAAATTAGACAGCCTGGACGCTGCGATAGACGCCATGAGATTCATAAACGATGGGTTCTCGCATCTTGAAAGCTATTTTGGGATATATTTTGGAACATTGAGCAGCGTACCCCGAGAAGCGGGTATGTATTTCCTTGTCGGAGCATTCTCTAGAATGTGGCACACCTTTGGTTACAGGTAACTCTTCGATGAAAGAAGCATTCCAGGAAAGTCAGAAACCGCACCAGCATCATCAAGCTTAGATAACTGATTGAACAGGTGCCTTTGAGAAGATGAAAAAGTATTATCTGAGTACTCGAGACAGAATAGCCCGATTGTCTCTTTGACTGATATTCTCTGTCGACATCAGGGGTAGAAGCGAGAAGGGCCGTTATAGCAGAGTCCGGACGACGACTTTGGACGGAACAGCTGGGACTGCTGTAAACTTGAAAGAACCAACAGAAAGTTATCTAGTTGAGTGTACCAAGACTGTTCCTTGGACAATGGGGATTCATAACTTTTTCGGCTCCTGCCCTGGTTGTCAATTCAATACATATTTGGCGGATGGGGTTGATATACCTTCTGCATTTCTCACCAATTGCGCCACCTGGGACAAAAATACATTTTGCCCTGCTTACAGCACAAGCTCAACAAGCTCGCGGCCCCAAGCATGAGCTCGAAGTGGAGGTTGTCGGCGTTTTGACCTCCATCTCCATCTCAATCTTGTCTAATAAGATCTCGTGATCTCGTGATCTCGTCTGCCCGTCCGTCTCCGGGGTCAGGAGATGTTGTGATACCGACGATGACCGGAAACAACAATCAGCTCTCATACAGATCAAGAGAGTGAACTCGAAAGGAGCCATTGCTGTGGAAGGGCGTCCAGATTGAGGGTGGCAGGAAGCCGAACGGAGCGGAGAACAAAACGTTGTCCGCTCGCCCGCATGACGCTAAATCTAAAGACCAATGAAATAGCATTAGTTCATCGGCGTAACTTCACTCACCTCCTGCTCTAGTCCTCTCGATCAAAATTTTCTCGTTATTCCAGGGCCTCAGCTTGATGAGGAAAGCAAGCACCGCCTAGTGGTGAGACTGAGGAGCAACTTGCTTGGCAGCTCTAATTTAATTCCTGTTGCAGTCGCGGTTGCGGGGGCGTAGGAGCCCGCAATGTCAGCAATGTGACAACGAGACTGGATATATAGGAGTATCAGTTGTCTGGTAACAACTATCCACCATAATCAGTTCACTCATCTCATTGAATCTTCCTCAAGCTATCTCTCCAAGCCCAAAGCACCCCCATCAAAATGACTGTCACCTACCGAGAGGCCATTGCCATCCTGCAAGTCACCGTTTATGCACCGGTTCTTGTATTGAGCTTGATGCTCAGCCTCCGACATGGCTTTGCTAAAAGTTCTGGCTGGTATTTCCTTATCACTCTGTCGATTCTACGACTCATCGGCGCTATTTGCTGGCTGGTGTATGCCTCTCATCCTTCTAGGGGAGTGGCTACAGCTGCCATCGTGTGCACTTCAATCGGATTGTCACCACTCACACTCCTCTGCATGGGACTGCTATCTAGAGTGTAGGTTCTAACCTCCCAAGTAGTAATGATACGGCTAACGCTCTGGCAGCAACGACTTCACCACGAAACGAGTACCTATTCAACTTTTCCGGTACCTCAGTCTTCTGAGCTTTTTCGGTCTCATCATCGGAATCACGGGTGGAACAATCGCCAGCAAATCGTCCAACCCCTTTGTTTTGGACACCTGGACCAAGGCAGCCGTCATCATATTCACACTCGTTTACCTCGTCGTGTTAACGATCCTGATTCTTGTTCTACGGGTCTCGCAAGTCAAAGTCGGAGAACGAAGGCTCCTCATCGTGGTTGCAATCTGTAGCCCCTTCATCGCGACTCGTCTCGTATACGCCCTCGTCTCCGACTTCGCAGAAATCACTTATTCAATGCGATATTTGGGAACCTGACCATTTATCTTTGCATGGCGGCGATTGAGGAGGTTATTGTTGTCATCATATGTGTGGCAGTCGGCTTCACTCTCTCTGTTGTCCCAAAAGCCGCCACTGCGGATGATACACCCCTTCCCGAGAATATGGAAAATGCAAACAATATAAGTAAAAATAAAGCGGCGCCTACAGCCCGAACAGCACCAAAGCAGATCAAGAGGAGGGGTGGACCTATCATTTGGCTCTTTAGAACCGTAAGGGATTATATTCGATCAAAGCAATCTCAGGAGGCCCGAGCCGCAGATGCAGTTCAACTACTTTGTGTCGTGACTTGGATGTTTGAAATGGTGGAGCGGACAGGATTATTTTGAGATATTCTTCAACTTGAAACGGTGTTTGGTAGCACGGTCAACGAAAACTAATAACAATGCCGCCTCATGTCCTATCCATTTTTTGCATGACTCGCTATGGCTCCTAAAATCAATGTATACATGGCACCCTCAGACCCTCAGACCCTCAGTTCCTCATGATAAGTCTGAGCATAAATTGTGAAATTAGAAAGAAGCGTTGACAACCCTCTCGGCCACCAATAAAGGGCATCGAGTACTTGACGTACCAAGCATACATCGTCCCGCTGAATGCAACTCCAACAACAAAACAACTCCATTGCTGCCCAATTTGTGCATCACCTTCAAAAGTCGTCTTCTTCCGTATCATCCATAAGCTGACTTAAGTCAACCAAAGACTTTCTAACTCTCTTCCCCAGCATATACGGCTTCCTAGGACTAGTAAGTGCCTGGAAATGATCATACTCCGAAGTAAACTGCTGCTCCAATTCGTCGTCCTCATCATCCTCATCATCCGCACCATCCAGACCCATCGCCAGTCGTGTCGGCTTCTTGACTCTCGTACTCGCGGGTCGCTTTGGAAGTGCTGGTCTGCCCTTGCTTCTCTTCTTCTTGCTTGATCTCGGAGCTGGAGTCGGTGTGGCCGTGACAGGGGTCTGGACAGAAGTTTCTGGGTCGGTCTGAGGTTGGATTGCGGGTGCTGAAGTAGCAGCGGAGTTCGGGGCAGTGCCGAGGAGGACTGGTGGTGGAGGTGGTGGTAAGCCAGCAGCTTTGTTGGCGAGGGTTTGCTCTTTATGAGCTCTCTTGATAGCATTGTTTGCTCGTCGAGTCTCCTGCGCCTCCTTCATTCCTCCGGATGCCCATCTGGCTTTCATGTTTCTTGACAACTTGCGTGATTTCTCCTTCTTGACGCGCTTCTTGCGGAGAGCTTCACGAGCAATGGGATCAAGTGAGTCCTCATCGATACCAGCGTCCGAGTCCTCTTCCTCGACTTCGGGTTCTTTCCCTTTGACCTTGACGCCGCGCCTGCGTTTCTTTGGGGCGGGCGCAAGGTCGAGTGGGGCAGCGTGGTCGACGACGGATATGGAGTCGTTGATTGTGCTACCTCGCTTGCGCTTCGACCGACCGCTTGAGACTTCTGGAATGGATTCGGGCAGTGCCTCAATCATATCTTCGGAATCTTGCTTTCCGCGAGTCCTGCGCTTCTTGGTTGGTAGGTCGGCAACTTGAAGTGGCTCGACAACGATCGGGCTTGGATCAGTATCGGATGAAGCACGCTTGCGTTTACTTCTGCCCGTTGTTGGAGCTGAAGCTGTTTCTTGGATAGCAGTGGAGCCACGGCGGTTGGTAGCTGCTCTGCCTTCTCTTGCGTTCGTCTTGTCACGAGTAGCCGGACGGGCGCTGCGACGGCTGGCGACTGTTGAGAAGGTAGCATTGGAGTCGGAGGTCGTTGGTCGAGTCGTAGCGGCTGATGTATATTGTGAGCCATCGTCTTGCTCGGTAGACTGCAATACACCGTTTTCCTCAAGTTGAACGAGCTCATCATCACGGACAGTTTCTTTCTTGATACGACCTCCTCTCTTCTTAGGCTTAGGTTTTAGTGCGGATGCCTCTCCATCGACGAAAGTCTCAGATTCGGCCTCGGCTGGAATGGGATACTTCCTGGGGCGACCACCCTTGTGCTTGGGTTTCGGTTGAGATGAATCAGGAGCTAAAACCTGAATGCCACCTGCAGAGCTCTCCGTGCGAATCTTTCTTGGTCGACCTCCAGGGTGCTTAGGCTTCACGACAGGTAAAGTAGCAGCAGCATTGTCTGTTTGTGTTTGGTTGACAAGTGACTCTGCAGCATCATGCAATTGAGCCTCTTGAGATGGTGCAAGCTCTCGGGGCTCGACTTCAATATCTTTAACAAGTCCGTCAACCCCGTCGGGATTCTGAGTCTCGTTGCCACTTGCTACCTCCGGTGTCTGAGAAGGTTGGGCCAGTTGAACCGCTTGAAGCTTTGACTTCGCAGGTGGTCGTCCTACTCGCTTGCCAGAAGCAAAAGTCCTAACAGCTGGGGTGCCACTACGGCTCTGACCACGAGAACGCTCGGAAGTCTCAACGCCATCGATAAATATCTTTGGCTTCCGAGAACGCTTCAAAGGTAACTTCCCACCATCTTCTTCTGAATCTTCTGGTGTGGCACTAGCCTCGGCTTCATACACCTTTCGCGTCTGCTTCCGTTGAGTTCGAGTTCGGCTGGCATCATTAGAGTCGTCGCCGAAGGGATTAGAAGTGGGATTCGAATTCGAATAGACTTGACGAGCCATGACTGCCATGGGTTGTTGTCCATAGTGTTTGATGTGAGCCGAGTACTCGAATCCATAGACGTCGGCCTGCTTCATGTCGTCAAATTTCACCGGATCCATATATCTTCCTCGCTTGCGTCTTTCAAGTTCGAGATCTTCCTTAGTCTTCTTGACTTCCGGCCACGGAGCGTTGAGAAGCTTCTTGCCTTTGTTCTCAGCTGTCCGCTGCTTCTTGCGAGCAGCTGCCATGAACTGAGGGTTTCTGAGATTTTGTAGGTGGCGGATAGTGTCGCTCGGATATTTGGATTCATTGTCGGCGATGAATTCTTGCCATTTCTTGCCGTTCAGCTTGAGTTGATCCTTGAACATCTTTTCGACTTTGTCGCGTTCCTCATCTTCTCTGACTCTTTCTTCCTCCAATGCTGCCTTGGTTTCCTCTTCGATTCTCTTCTCCTCGGATCTCAGGTACGTCTCGTGCTCGAAAATCTCTTTGTCGATTACATCCCATTCAGCTTGGTATGCAACCAAATTATGGGAGACAATGGCTGTTCGACGATATAATTCATCGTAAGTCATGTCTTCGGCGTCTTTGAGATACTCTTCAAAAGCTTCAACGTCGGTGACTTTGGGGAAGGGAAATTTTTCGGCAGGTTCTGGAGGGTTCTGATCTGCATCTGATCCTTCCTGAGGCTCAGACTGATCATAATAGTCAAACTCGACTTCGGGGTTGACATATGGGCGAGGGTCCTTTCGGGTGGTTTCATCGTTGACTTCTTGTTCTTCAACAGCAGGTTTGTTAACGACTTCTGAATTGACCTGAAGGACTTCATCTTCTTCAGCAACTTCTTCTCCCACATCATCAATATCTTCAGCATCTCTTCCGGCGTCATCATTAGCAACTGGCCCAGTAGGCAATTGAGACGGCGATGCAGGTGGTGTTGTTAAAGAACTTCCGGAACTGGCATCATCGTCAGCTGCTGTGCTTGGACGAGTGCAAGATGCCACGTGATCGCGGAAGTCCTGTATATAGTCAGTAGAGGTGCTAATAATTATGTCAACTATATCGGAAGGTAGACAAACTGTGATTGACGTATCCTGGAATACAGAACTGCAGTGTGGGCATGTCGAGGTGGTAGAAGAAGTAGAGAACGATCCCGATGGCGTCTCCAATGAATCTACTCCCGGAGCAGCTTCTTCTGGTTTCGGGTCTTCCTCCCACCTAATAACTGGTCCCTTTTTCCTGGCCATAGTGAGGATATGTAAATGGAGTTTTTGCAAATATTCCTGTGTCGTGATGTCGTTCAGGAGGTAGTCGCCATGTGCTTGCAAAGGAGTTCTGAGGAGTTTTGCGGGAGTGTCTCAAGACCAGGTGTGAAGAAGAGTTTTTTGAATAGGGGATATCGAAGGAGAGCAAGCGTCTTTTATGTGAGTGACTGGGTTCCAAGAAGAATGATTAGGGATTGATACTATTGAGCAACAGCCATGAATGGGGTCATTTTCTGATATTGTCGTTTCAATAGGTAATCCGGAGTAGGATTTCTCTCATCTGATGCTGGCCGCATCCACGCTGAGCCAGCCCGAAATAAGCCACTGTGGCTGACCAACCAATCAACGCCCGAGACAGCGCGCTAATTCTATATACATTGAAGTATCAACTGCACAATAGTATGAACAACGACTTATCTATTGTCTATAAAAAACACAATACAAACTCTTCCACTCATCTTTATAAATACTTGGGCACCATGGCAACGAAGAAATCTAAGGCTGCTCCAACGGACGATGAGTTGAATAAGCTTCTAGAAGGTATTGGAGAAGACGATGCCAAAGCCCAGGCTCCTCCCAAGGGAGCTTCAAAGACAACCAAAGCAGCACCATCGCAATCCGAGCAAGACTTGCTGGCCGAGCTTGAGAACCTTGGAGCACAACAACCAGCCAGCAGACCACATACCCCTCGAATTCAGTCGGTGAAGCGCACGACTGCGACTCCTCCACCAGGCTCATCACGAACCAGCGAGGAGAAAGCATCAGCTCCAAGGAAGTCTGCAGAAAGCACTCGGTCCTTCCATACCAGCTTTACACCTTCGGCTACGAGCAGTGATCTTCAGGATGCAGAGAAGAAAGCTCCAATTGCTCAGCCGGCAGAAACACCTACTCCCGCTTCAGGTGGTAGTTGGTGGGGAGGCATTTTCGCTACGGCAAGCGCTGCTGTGAAGTCTGCCGAAGCTGCTGTGAAGGAGATTCAACAGAATGAAGAAGCGAAACGATGGGCTGAGCAAGTGAAGGGCAATGTTGGAGCTTTGCGCGGCCTTGGTAAGATAATATCGTTGAATCTCAATCATTCTGGCTAATCAGTGAAAGGTGGTGAGTTACGATCACGAGCGCTTCCAACATTTACCAACATCCTTCACACACTCGCACCTCCCATCTCGTCTCATGAACGACTACAAATACACATTACACATGATTTCATTGGGTACCCATCGCTCGATCCTCTAATTTACTCAACATTCTCCCGAGTGATGGCCCAAGTTGAAGGAGGTGATCTACTCGTTATCCAACGGGGGCATGAATCCACAGCTCGTCGCAACTCAGAAGCTGGCTATACTGGCGGCAGCGGCGGATGGAGTGACGGACCCTGGTGGCGTCAAAGCAACGAGCATCGTGACCTCGGAGCCGTGAAAGGTCTCGTTGAGGGTACAAAGCTTGTCCGAGTTAGCGCTGAAGCATATTCCAACGAGTACTTCACCTCACATGGTGGTCTTGAAGCTGCAGCTCAGCGCGCCACGGAGAATCTCAGCGAGTCGAATCCTGTTCGAAGCAGCGATATTTTCTTGGCTGTGCAAGCCATCTCTCACGAGGCGCCAGAAGATCTATTCCAAGGCCCGGCCAAGGAGAAGGAAGAGGGCAGTGTTGTCGAAGATAAGGAGAAGCCGGATGAGCTTATATCTTTTGCGATTTATTTGCATGATCCGGTTCACAGCATCACATTCTATACGCTCTCACAGTCGGTTCCTGCGAAATGGATTCGATGGCTCGATGCCCCTTCTCCATTGACCCCCGCTTCTCCTACCTCACCAGCACAACAGAAGAGTGGTTTCTTCGGTGGAGAGGGAGAGCAATACAAGAATTCCAATCTGCCTGAGGAGATTGCGGAGATCATTGAGAGTGGTGGTGTAGATCCTAGAGAATGGGTGGCAGAGTGGGTCGAGGAGATTCTGAGTTTAGGAACTGGAGTAGTGGCTCAGAGATACGTTGCGCGACGTATGGGTGTTGGTGAGGGTGGAATTGGCAGGGGAAAGGCTAGGATGGAAGAAGTGCTTGGTGATGGAGGTGGTGAGGCTGCGAGGGCGGGTTTGATTTAGTCTCTTGAGGTTTCAGAGGGTTTGGTACTTTCAGCGACGGTTGTTGGCGTTTACGAGTTAGGATACATTTCTGATTCGATGATTGCTTGTGTTCAATCAGTATCCGGATAACAGATTAAGAGAATACAGTTTCATCTAAGTTCTGTTTACCACCGCAAATCCCTATGGTATTATGAATTATTGCGAGTTGTTGGCAAGCTAGGCACAATGAGATGTTGCGGCAAGCCTTGTCAAGGAGACGAGGCTGTATTACAGGCTGCCCATTATTAGGGATTAATGTTTTCAGGAGTAAGGGAAATACGGAAAATCGATCGTGGCCAGCAAAAAGTACCCATGGTTATGGCACCCTAAATACCCGTTACGAAGCCGCACCCCACCACCTACGTTAACCCAACTCTACGGAAAGCATTTCAATCACACTCGATCCAGAGCCTCGATCACTGGACACTTCTTACTCCGTACGAAGTACACGGGATACCAATGATGCTATTGACAAATTTTGACGATAATTTACAGGGGATAAAGATCGGTTCCGAATTCGCTGTGCGCGGTGCGCTGGAAGCCGCCGTGATGTCATGCCGTGACGCTAGTCTGATGGGTGATTTTTCAGGGACCTGCGTTCCTCGTCAATGACGAAATTTTTCGCCTGAACAAACAGGGGCTGCATTGTGACTCGTTAAATTTCATGCTGCCATCTGATCTGGCAATGTGAGTGAGGGGGCGTTTTGATGATGATCTTAATCTGTTGGGGAAATGCTCGGAAGGCAAGCTTTCAGTGTGGTTGGGAGATGAGGGCAGCTGAGTTGGACGAGGAAGGTTGGAAGTGGGGGAGGTTGATAGCCGGAGCAATTTTTTCCCCCCTTTGCAGGCCAGTGACGACTAGGTACGTAGAGGTGTGGCCTTGCAGAAGTTGCAGATCAGTGTGCTTGGGGAGCATCTGAAACGTAGTGCTTGAGTGCTTAACCTCAAATGCTGTCATCTCGTTGCTCATCTCGTAGCTTTTCGTACGAAGCTGCGAGGACACTGCAACATATTTTTATCTTCACCACCGCTTTTGCTTGGATATGAGGATTAGAGATGGAGACCTTGTAGGACGTAGGGAATCCAGGAGATAGAACATTAGGAATTAGTATGCTGTACTAAGCCAGAAGGCGACCGAAGAAGCCGTACTGAGCCCGAGAGTAAAAACACGCTTTAAAAACACTCGAAAAATGCATGTTCTTCATGGAGCTCGACGTGAATCTCTTTACCCTCTTAAAAGCCTGGCTCTGAGCTCTCACTCTTTTAACTTGACAATTTGACAGCGGTTCGTTGCCGGCGATTCTCTCCTGCTCCTCCTCTCTTGATACGACCCTCGTCGCAACGTCATCCTACCTGCATTGTCCCTGTGAGACAGGGACGTTGTTGCGGGGAAATTGGGATAGACCTCTCCCAACTCAAGCAGCACAAATTAAGACGATCTCGTCAGAATTGTCTTGGCTGGTACTCGCAGCTCAGCAGAAAATAATGTTCAACGTGAGTACAACCCCTTTTCTCTCCAACCCTAGCCCGGGAGAATGAAGACCCTGCTTCTCCAACGGTCAAACCTCCTCTCCGCCGTCTTTGCTACAAAGCCACAGACGCGAATGCCACAGTGTAGTCATCACTGTGCATGGGATTTGATTGAACCGTTGAGCCCAATCAAGCGAATGGCGTGTGGTAATGCGAGTATATTCCAATCAAGACGAACAAGAGGCCCTTTGGATACAATCAATCGCAAGCAACTAGAAGTCTGCGCGGAGCCGGATTCTTCCACAACAAGAGCATCTCAGAATTTTGCTCATCCCATGGTGGTGCATCATTCGCTAGCGGCAACAATCTCTCAGAATGACGCAGTCGGCCCAAACTTGCTTGATAATAGGGCCCGGACATTGCGGCTGCGATCCTTTGTTGATTGTAGATTGATATATTCTTTTCTGCCCGACAACCCCACTGAAGAAGGCTCCATTCGCATCGACGATTGCCCAGTGCCCAGTGTCGATCTTTACTTTGTGATAGATTAGGATCCTATCAAAACATCCTCCACCTAAAGCTCCCCGTTGACGTCTCGCTTCTTAGATTGGAATCCCTGCTCGCTTACTACCTCGATCGCATCGCTGTCCACCACCTTGCCTTGTCATCCCCTCCTCGTACTCTTGTTCTTCCTGCACGATTTCTATTCGTTTCACGGGTCTTTACCTCACACACTTTTTTGTCACGTTTCACTGATCTTCAGTCTGTCTGAAGGTATCTTTCTAATCATGTCGCTTTCACAGAAACTGCAGAGCATTCTCCGCCACGGTGCGTACTCCCTTCTGCTCGAACTCGCCCGCGCCTCCCAAAAGCAGCACCGCTGACAAAGTACGCAGGCAAGGGAGCAAAAGCACAATCCCAAGACGACCCCACCACCCATGTTTCCCCCGTTAATGTACTACACCAACATCAACAACCCAAAAACTACGACTATGCTCCGCCGCCGCAGAAACATTACCCCAATACTGATCCGAATGTGATGGCACATCACCAACAACCTATGGCGGACGCGCACTCGAACGCTGCCGACGGAACAAACAAGGGAGCACAAGCAGGAAATGTTGCGGCACTCGCGGCAGGACAACATCAAATGGCCGGCATAGCAAAGGGTGGCAAGAAGATCGATACTGACGACCTAGCGAGACTGATTGCAGAGGAGAACGAGAGCAAAGGAAAGCTACCGAAATACCCTGGGTTGGAGCGATGGCAACTGATCGAGAAGATGGGCGATGGCGCCTTCAGCAATGTCTATCGGGCACGAGATATTGAGGGACAGGCTGGAGAGGTTGCTATCAAAGTTGTTCGCAAATTCGAAATGAACTCGAGCCAGGTAAGTATCGGCCAGACGAGTCACATTTCATTGTTATTGAGTTGCGATCTTTTTGGACCTTTTGCCAACATGTGCGCGGTGACGTAGGGCGACGCTCACCTTCATCCGGACTTCAAGAAGCAACCTAAAGTTGTTGAGGTCAGCATCATTTTCCTTTTCAAAGAGGCAGACTTCAGCCGACGTAGTGTTGCTTTGGTCATTCCGTTCACCGAATATGATTCTGACCAACTATTATAGAGAGCGAATATCTTGAAGGAGGTTCAGATCATGCGAGGATTGGATCACCCCAATATCGTCAAGCTTGTTGATTTCAGCGAATCTCGACAATACTACTTTATCATATTAGAGCTGGCACCAGGAGGAGAACTTTTCCACCAAATCGTCCGCCTCACATATTTCAGCGAAGACTTGTCTAGATGGGTTATCAGGCAAGTTGCAGAAGCGTTACGGTACCTTCACGAGGAGAAGGGTGTCGTTCACAGGTATGTATTCAACAACAGGATACTTTTGATCCCTCACTGACGTCATTGAAGAGATATCAAGCCTGAGAACATCTTATTCTCGCCGATTCCTATAGTACCAACGAAGAACCCCAAGCCAAAGGCACCAGGTGATGAAGATAAGGTTGACGAAGGAGAGTTTATCGATGAAGTTGGTGGTGGAGGTATTGGAAAGATAAAGATTGCCGATTTTGGGTTAAGTAAGGTTGTTTGGGACGCCCAAACGATGACACCTTGCGGAACCGTTGGATATACAGCTCCTGAAATTGTCAGGGACGAGCGGTATTCCAAGAGCGTGGACATGTGGGCTTTGGGTTGCGTACTCTACACGTTGCTGTGCGGGTTCCCACCATTCTACGATGAAAGCATCCAAGTCCTTACCGAAAAAGTCGCTAGAGGCCAATATACCTTCCTTTCGCCATGGTGGGATGACATCTCTAAGCCAGCGCAAGACCTCGTCTCGCATCTTCTGACCGTCGACCCAAACAAGCGCTACACGATCAACGAATTCCTAGTACATCCCTGGATCAGACGCACGAAGGAGCCAACATACGCTGCTCTCGACGCGCCACCTCTTGCTACGCCAGCTGTTGAACGCCAAAAGCAATTAGGACTCCAGAACAAGAATTTCGACGCCGTTCTTCTCGAATCACCAGGCGCAGGCAGACGCGGAGACGATTTCCGCAATCCTGGAGCGGTTAACCTGCGCGAGGTCTTCGACGTCGGATACGCCGTCCACAGACAAGAAGAGGAAGGCAAACGCCGCAAGAACTTCAAGCAAGGCTACCGAGGAGCCGCAGCCATGAACGGTCTCAACCCCATTGATGACGGAGACGATTTCGAGGAAGAAGAAGAAGACTATGAAGATGATCATGGAATTCCCTCGAAGGTGCCTAAGGCTAGAGATGCGGATGTTCATCAGGTTGAGCAAACCCTCCAAAATACGAACCTCAATGCTGCGGCGGCTGCACGCGCATCCCCAGCACAGAAGGGTTATGGCCAACACAGTCCTGCGGTCACGGCAGCGGCTAAGCAACAAGTTAGGAATAGGAAGGGTGCTTTTGAGTTGAATCTCGATGGTGCTACATTATTGAGTAGGAGAGGAAATAAGGGTCCGAGTGGATTGAGGACGCAGATGGCTGTGCAGTAGCAACCGACTTCCGTGGGGGCGAGGGACGACGATGATGGAGGATTGGTAGAGGGCGGTGGAGGTGGTGGCGGCGGTTATAGTGGATGAGCATGCATGATGCAATGGAATGGGAATGATTTTGAAGTTTGATGTTTGGCGTTGGGAAATGGCAAATTACAAAGGCACGATCTTTCTTTCACACTTCTGTTTGTGTTAGTACAGATTCACGCGACGAGTTGCATTTGCTGGGATGGGACCTTTTAAAGATTCTAATGAATCATGCATTTCTGACCGGGGCTTTGAACTTATGTTATTGCCCATGATTGTCGAGTTTCATGGTGACTGGTGAGGTCGGATACCCACCTGTTGGATAGATATCAACGTGTGTGAGAAGTCTGTTGATTTAAGATACATCTTCACGATCGAATGCCTAAACGTCTCGCGCCCTGGGAAGTGTCCCTGAAGTAATGTAGATTTTGATTGATTGATTGATTGATTGATTGATTGATTGATTGATTGATTGCTTGCTTTATTCATTCTTCATGACTACCTCGCCCGCGCGGCTATGTCAATAGGTGCAACAGCCTACCTCAGCATGTGCGAATATCTCGATAGCCACGACCGCGCATAACAACGCACTGCAAGCATACATTAAAATCATCGCCATCACATCGACAACAATCTAGTGGAAGTCAGTGACGTGCCGTGGTATTGACATAAATACCATCGACTTACGAAGTAGAGACCTTTCATATCCTTTTGACAATCTTGCCTATTACAGACGACGGCCAGAAATTCTGATCTGGCACGACTACGAGTATCGCCCATAAGTTCGTCGGATCGAAATAGTTCGTGGTCTTCATTCAAACAGCCCGCTCCGTGGTGGAAGCAGTTGGAACAGAGGCTATATGTTTCTTCGCCTTCTGGACATTTTGGACATTCTGGAGAGGTTAAACTACTGTTCTTGAACACTGACAGTCTCACTTACCTATATTCTCTCGATTCCCAAGGTATTCCGACACTTATCACACCAAGCGTTGATTCCAGAGCGATCAACTGACCAAACATCACCAATGTTCATACCAATACCTTCGGGATTAGTTCATGCAACAGAAATCCTACACAGCCCTGCAGCGTTCGCAGCCCTTAGTAAATCAATATCCGCATCCATCACCGTCTCTGCAACCTCGAGTCTCCCCACCCTGCTCCCCCATCCTCTCGCCGTCGTTTTCTCGCTAGTTTAGCTTCCTCCTCAGCCATCGCCCGTTTCTTCTTCTCTTCCTGCTTCGTAGCTTCTGCCAATTTATTCTCCAACTCTTTGGCTTTCATGCGCCGCTTGTGTTCTTGAATTTGCTCTAGCTGTTTTAATCGTTGCATTTCTTCCACCTCATTCCTTTTCTATGGCGGCCAGTTCGGCGTCTGCTTAGTTTTCCGTGCTAATGCTTCTGCCTCCGATTTCTTTTGCTCTTGAGTGAGGTACTTTTTCCACCATTTGTCTACATCTTGCATCCCAACTTGATGAGCCTCTTCCAGCCTATTCGATTTGGTGTTTATGAAGAGTCCAGCCATCGTTTGTTCGAGGGACTTCCCTTCTTGCATTTCCTTCTGAATGCTAAGTATCATGGCTGGGCGTTTCGCAATCCCAAGGAAGACTGGTGCGAATTTCTTGTAATTCCTCGACATGGGCTCAATTTTTGAGCCTTGGTCAACCATCTGCTTCCAGAAGTCGTCGGTCGACATCAATTCTCGCTCGCGTTTTCTACCAAGCTCATTTGTCACGTCGTTCTAAAATGTGATTACCAAAATGGCGCTCTTAAAGGTATCCTCGCCACATAGCTTCCTCATGATTTTCAAAACCCGTGGTGCGGATCCTTCAACGTGCGTCTTGGTAATGGGATGTAGGTAGATGATTCCACTGAGGAGCTGTCCTTCTTCGCAGTACTCTTTGAGCCATTTTGATAGCGTTCGGTGGATTTCGAGGTCGGATACGGAGGAGTCGTCGAAGCCGGGTGTATCAATCAGAGTGATTGCTTTGAAGTTGATGACAGTATCGTAAGTCTTTATGCAATCCGTCTCTACGAATTCCATATTAGATTTGCTGGATTTGGAATTTGGATGGAACAGACTTACTTAAGCGTAAGGTATGCCCTACTTTGACATCCTCCCGCCGGTGATCCCTTTGATGAATGAACTCTTCCCTGACCCGGTCGGTCCCATCACCGCTGAGGCATTCCCTATCCACTGTTTAGCCGCAACGAGATGTTGCGACGCGGCGTCCGATACTCGACTCATCTCAAGTAAGATAACAGAAGAAATAATCCAGCAACGAGCCCAGAAATCATGTTCTCCCTCACTCAATGACTGCGCTGAGGGGATGAGGTGGGAATACTGGAAGTGAGGATGACTTGGGTACGGACCAACAAGGCAGACTCCTAGGTGGGCCATCGCGTAATCCGGGGGGCCCGAACTGAATCGATCTTGACGGCTGGGTGTCCTATTTTGGTTAAACGTATGATTTCTAACGGGGCATTACCACGAACTTGTTTTGTCGGGACTGAGCCGCCTCAGAACAGGGCCCCTAGGTCCCACGTGCAATTGAGCGATTACAAAAGAGGATCAGTGACTCAAGATTTTTGAGTCTCGTAGTTGAATCATCTAAACAAAATATCGACATAACAATAACCTCTACCATAGCCGTCGAACAGAACAGGTACTCTCAAATGATGAGCACAACCAGGTTTGGGTAAGAATTACTGCTTGAAAAGGCAAGAAAGACCTGACGAGCACTAGAAATCTAAATGACACCTACATCGATGTCATGGGAGTGACGAGATCGGGTAAAAGTACTTTCATCTCCAAGTGCTGTGGGGTCGCTGGGACAGGTGTAGGGCACAGCTTACAGTCTGGTATCCACTCCCAGAACCAATCCACACAAACTTCAATGCTAATGCAACTTCAGAGACACAAGAAGTAAAACTCTTCTCGTTTTGAATTCAACAATCGCAAGATTGATTTGATTGACACTCCTGGATTCAATGACACTCATCGCTTGAACAGCGATGTGCTCAAAGACTTGGCATACTGGTTGTCGATCTCTTACCAGGAGAAGGTTCAATTGGCTGGCATCGTGTACTTGCACCCCATCACTCATGTCCGTATGAACGGGATCGCCTTCAAGAATCTCCGCACGTTCCGGAAATTGGTAGGAAGGGATAGCATGTCCTCAGTAGTCTGATGTATCAACTGTAACCAGCAATGCTCGTGAAGCTGAGCTCAAATCTACTGCTGAGTTCTGGGGGCGACATAAGACATGCAGAGTCCCAGCTCTACCGCTACACAGATGATTATCATTCAGCGATGAATATCATCTCGCACATTCTCAACAAAAATTCCACCACGGTCTTAGACCTACAGAAGGAGTTGGTGAATGAGAATGAAGCTCTTGATAACACCGAGGCAGGTCGAGAGGTAGAACGCGACATGACCAAGCAACGAGAATTGTATGAGAAGAGACTCCTAGAGACGAGGGAAGAAATGAAGAAGGCCATTGCACAAAAAGACAAGAAGTTGATCGAGCAGATTGCGAAAGAACAGGAGGCTTTCCAGGTCAAGATCGATTTTGCTGAGCAAGGTCGCAAGGATATGCAAGTGAAGATGGAAGAGCTGATAAAAGAGAAAGAGGCACAGCACGCGGAAGATATGGCGAATCTGGACAAAAGGTCAAAGAGCAGGAAGATTATATGCAGAAGAAGGATCAGGAATTCGAGGAGCATTAGGAGTGTATGCGTCTCCAACGGGAGGAGGATGAGAAGAAAGCTGCGCAAGAAGCAGAGCTCGATGCTGTGAAGGAGGAAGTCGAACAGGTAAATTATGAGAAAAATCTTTAGCTTCAAGGATGCATGACCGCAGTTGAACAGCAGAAAGCTGAATCGGCGGAACGCGAACAGAAACACCGTGCGGACATGCAGAGGAAGGAGACACAGCTCATTCAGAGTCAGGCCCGCGTGCAGGAGATATATAATCAGCAGTACCAATGTACCGACAGTCTATGTACAGGTAGACGATGACACGGCAACAGCAATTTGATCAAACGATATATCAAGCTGCAGGTAGTGCTATGGCTGGAGCTGGTATTAGATTGGGATGCTTGGGTATGATGGCTGGTAGTGCGTGTAATGTGATGTGAAGCGTGGGCCCATTGCCTCGACATATGCATCCTTTGGTTATTATTTTACTGTTTTGATATGTACTACCGAAATCAAATACTACTTTCCATAAAGAACGTCAGCATCGTATCTTCAAACAAATGAAAATGGTGGATCATGCCTTGCCTTCTTTCTAGGGGCCTTTAGTGGTCATTATCTGTGTATTCGACTTTCATTAGATATTGTCCATCGACAGACTCCAGTTGAAGGGATGCAACAGATATAAATCCGGGTGGGATTAGCTCTCTAAACTGGGGCTTTTTTTTTTTTTTTCCATTTTCGATGGATGCCTCGCTAATGGTACTTTTGTCTTCCGCTACCCATCATTAAGTACTCTTTTCAAAGCTTTTCCTTTCTTCTTCCCACATCCAGTCACGCCAAAGCAATGCACTCAATCTCAACCGGAACCCCCTTCGGCAACTGATAAACAGCCACACAACTCCTCGCCGGCTTATGCGTAAAAAATTTCTCATACACAATATTCATCTCCGCGAAATTGTCCATGGAAGTCAGGAAAACGTTGACTTTGACCACCTTGCTGATATCGGAGCCGGCGGCTTTGAGGACGGCGGAGAGATTCTGGATGCAGAGCTCGGTCATTTGGGAGATGGTGGAGGTTTCGAGGGTTAGGATCGTGCCGGAGGGGTCACAGGGAATTTGGCCTGAGCAGTAGATGGTAGAGGCGGTGGCTATGGCTTGAGAATAGGGTCCGGCGGCTGGAGAGGGGGTATTAACTGAGGGTTCTGAGAGGGGGATGGGGAGAAGAGTGGAGGGATGAAGGCAATGAGGGGTTGGGAAGCTTACGGAATGCGGCGTCCTTGGTGAAGACGGTTTTGAATTCTGCCATTGTGGATCTGTGAAGTGCGATTGAGCCTTCGTGGGTTTTGGTGGTTTGAATTGAGGAGAACTTGGAGTTTGTGAAGTTGAAAGTTGATGTTCCTGCAAACTAGGATCCCTTATAAACATCTCAAGAGGGGTCAAAGTGGGGTGGTTGAAGCTATTCCCAAAGTGTAATAGCGCAGAGAAGCTTCGATTTTGGCGAAAGCCCATATTCAACATCACTCTAAGAAACAGCAACTCGATATCTCAACCACCACAACACCTACATACTCAAAATGACATACCGAAGTCCTTGGTCCAATATCCAGAGAGAATGCCCGGTCGGAGATGTTCCAGCGGGCCCTCAGCGCTTGCGGTGGTGGTTCAGTACGCTATTCTCACTGGAACGTCGCTTATGTAAGCCACTGAGAGCACCCTCTGCCAGCATGCTGGCGCTCCGTTCCTACCACCTTTGATGGACTGGTACTCACTGGTTCACTCTGAATGGACTTTTGAGGATATAAACTATTCATTTTGATCAAGTACAATTGAAGTCCTCTCTCGAATATTGGTTTTTGGAAGTTCATCGTAAATTCGTCACACAACTCATTGACGCCCGGCAATTCCTACCCCGAGCCCAACGCCTGGATCCATACGATCATCACCTTCGGAAATAGAGAATCCACGCTTCATGAAATACCATCATCCATCAAAACTGCGAAAACATCGACGTTTATCACCTCAGTTTCCTCTCCTCTTGCGTTCTTGGATATACGCAATGGCTACTTCCACTATAGAAATCAGCAAAATCCCGAACCAGCTTCCCTCAACAACTTACGTTGGCTTTCTGTCTTCTGGTAAACTGGTCTCCCTCTGGGATCGCTTCTCCCTCTCGAGAAGTCAAAGAGCTTGTCCTTGGGGATGAAGAACTTGGACTCATCAATTTCCGGCAAATCCGGGGTGGGCAGTCGAGCTGGCTTTGGAGCTGGAGGTGGATGATGTGCTCTTGGAGCATCTGGAACCGCGGGAGGAGCCTTCCTAATATTCGTGGGCGACTTGCGCTTTGGAAATGATACCATCTTGGATGCAGAATTCGCTCCACTAGGAGTTTGAGCTGGGCGATGGGTTGGGGCACGTGAGTGCGTTGGACTCGGAGGAGACATTGGGCGTCTACTTTGCACGAAGTTGTAGTCCGATGGCTGCCTAATGGTCGAAAGATCCATTTTCACTGGCGTGTTGGCCGTTGGTGATTTGGACGAGGCTGCGTATCCTAATGGCCTTGTTGAAGCGACTTGAGATTTCGACGGATGCACGGCTGCTGTTGACTTTTTGGGTCTGGATTGCATTTTGTGCTCGTTATCTACGACACTGGGATCCCAATGCACGTTCTTACCCCGCTTCCTGCGGCGCCCATGGGATGGGTCTGGTGAGGGAGACAGCGCTGAGTGAGGTGAGCGTGGGGAGCGAGGAGAAGGGGACTGGTCAGTGGGTTGCGATGGTATTTCCAGGTAAGTCGGTCGAATTGTATTTATCGAATCGACAGAGCGGCCAGGATGTTGTGGTCCGGGCATGGCCTCGACGATGTTGGTGGGTGGGGACGGTGAGTGTCCAACTTCCTCAGACAGCGAGAAGATCGATTTTCTTGTCGATATTGCTTTTCAAATTGGTTGGAAGGATTGATCTTGATGGCTTAAGTTGATGGAATGGTGGTTGACGATGAGATGTTGATGGCTATTGATGACTAGGTTGATGGCTCAGCGAGCGCTGGATCGCAATCAGGCGATAACGACAGATCGAGGGTACCCAATATGGCTCACGTGAATAAGTGCTCACAGGGGGGCTAGGGACTCCTAGTAAATTGGAATGATGTTGTGGATGATTGTTATGGAGATATCAATGATTGATATGAAGGAGGAAGAGGGTGTAAGAAAGTTGGCGAGGTCGGGGGAGTCAGGGCTTTTATGTGCGGAGGTCTGGGTTCTGACCAACCAGATGCGAGAGCTGCTCACACGGCCATGCACGAATTTTCCTCCTCGACACACCTAAGCGATGTCATCACAGTTCTCACACATAAGAGACAAGCACCCATTCCAGTCCTCATAGAGCATATTCTTTCCATTCAAAAGCATTTGAAAGCCATTCACGAGTGTTGATGGCCATTCAGAAGTGGTCCGTGCGGGAGAGGCAGACTTCAAATATTGCGAACCAGCTGCGTAGCCTACTATCATCAAGAGCATAGACACTTGGCTACTTTACTATGTATCAACTAGATCTGTCAATCTGCCGTCACTTCTGAATGAGCTGCAATCGACTACTCCGGGTGTATCTTGCATTGTTGCTCCAGCATAAGACTATGATTCACACGTATTGGGCATGTGTATCACCCAGCCCTGAATCAGTGCGAGATAGCATTTTATTCACGGTGGTGCAAGTATCGCACGAATTGGATCAGCTTTCAATCGATCGGAGGGGTTCAGGTCATTCACAGAGATCTCGGGTAGGTCCTCTCACTTGACGGCACATGTCACGTGGATGTAAGTCAGGACCGGCTCTGAAATTAGCTCAACGATTTGCTTTGAATTCTACAGAGATCATTTCTATGCCCTATCTAACCAGACATCCTTTGAAGTCAAAGAGATAGACTAGACTTCGTTCTATCACTGTATCCGATTTCCTCTGGCATGTCCCTAAGGAATTATTGGAAAAGACCGAGGACAAAAGTATGTGGAGACGGCAACACCAAGAAGGCCCTATCGACGATAGATGGACGAGTGTTCGTCTTGACGAAGACGAGAGCACTGGACAGCTTCGAATCGTTGAGTCGCGCAAAGAATGGTAACTAGGTTCAAGCACGAGTCAGATCACATATTATACGACGGAAATCACCTTTCCAGATGGCTGCAAGGACAATGAGTTACAAAACTATTAAGATATGAAGGGACTTTGTCTATGACCGTTAATCTATACTTAATGGCTACTTCATTCTTTCTCTGCTACTTGAAAGTTGCGTCGGAGCATTCCATTTACGAAGTTCAAAAGTTGGTCGATACCACGTGTTTCGGTCAGCAAATTTTCACGGCAATCCCTCGTTGTTCAGCTGCCGAGGACACAGCCTCTCTCGTCTTGACCCAACTCAACGAACATGCATTTCTACTTCTACACGAAACTAATCATTGAAACACTTCTCACTTCCCAACATCTACCAAATACTATCCATCTTCGCTGCCCTTCATCCGTTCCCTAACCATACTTAACAGTTTGACCAAACTCAGGCACAGGCACAGGTTTCGGCTCAGGCAACTTGATAATAAGGTCGAACTGAGCCATAACTCTCCTCGCACTATCCAGTCCACCATCGAAGTACACTGCCCCAATAATAGCCTTGATGCCATTCGCAATAGTTCGCGTGGGGTCCATACCAACGCCTTTCAGATCGTCCGCTAAAAGGGAGAGCAAGTTGTTCTTTTTACTAGCCCGAACAGGCGCCCGAGGTCTGATGTATTGTTGGAGTTTGTTGGTCATGCCGAGTTGGTACAGGTTCGATCTGGCAAGAATGTTGCCGACGATGTCTTCTGCATCTCCTGTTCAATTTCTCAGCCTTCAACCATATACTTATTCTTCACAACGCCAATATGTGTCCGATAAAGGACAACTTATCCTCAGGTATCTTGAAAACATAACACTGATCCCTCAAAACCAACCTCATAGTCGCCTCCCCCACCCTCGCCAACGCATTCCCATCCAAGAAATGCCGATGGCTCTTCCCAACAAACGTCACGCCACTATCTGGACTCTCCAGTGCCTCTAATAAATCGATATCCGTAAAATCATACCTGATGATGTCTTGAACAGCTCTCTTCCAGTTGCTTTGGTCAAAAAGTGAGGCTCGAGGCATCGCGCAGCCACGCTGGTGTTTGGTTTCTGTGCGCTGTCCGCCGTGGGTGTGGAGGAAGGGGCCCGTATTTGCTCACCAGTTAGATGGGAGGAGGGGAGAAGAGGTGTTTTCTCGGCGGTGTGCGAGTGCTGGGAGGAGCAGGATCGAGGGGCGAGCTGTGAAGGAGCGGGAGGTGTTGGAGCGGATGGCGCGATGGGTTGATTCTGGGGATGGTGAGCGTATAGAGTAAATACTTGGGCGTACTGTTTGTGGACGGGTTGTGGTAGGATTTGATCGCGTTGAATGCGGGCTGATTGTGGAGGCGGATGATGGTATTGATCTTTGGGTTAATACTGGGGATAAGTTACGAGCCATTTTGAGCTTGGTACGGTAGGGTGATGTAGTGCAGGGTCAAATGGGGAGATTGTTTAAATGGAGAAGTTGGTAAGGATATAGTCTTGAGGGTCATTGAATCACGAAGAAGCGTTAGTTTATTCACGATGGTCGAGAAGTCCGAGGCCTAGGCCATCAAGGGGCCTCAATTTGTCTAGTGGCCAGTTAATCCCAATAATGGATTTGGGAGTTTCAAGTCCTGGGAGAACTTTGTTTCATTGCCCAAACTAGTCAATTTGATCACTTTCTCAGTTCAACACAGACTTCTGCAAACAGAGAGACGAAAGAGACGCTACCCGTTTGAACTCCAAAAATCGCAACGCGCATCGAATTATTTCTTACAATTTGGTTTCGGACTTTCGGACTCGGACTCGGTTCTTCTCCCTCTCGTCAGTCACTCACGTTCATCTCAGTCTCACTCACTTTGGCCGGATTTAGTATTCTTCCTTGTCAGAAGATTCTTCCTTGACATGAGGAGCAAACTTAATGCGGTAGCTTCCTCGAGATCTTTATCTTGGGATTCATTCTCGATGGGAGACTCATCGTCAAGGCGGACAGCAAATTTGACGTAGGATTTGAAGTCATATTCGCCGAGATGGTTATCGCTGTGTTCTTCCACGGGGGAAGATTCATCCTCGAGGAGATGAGTTGTTCTGTTACTGCGAGTGCGGTGGTTTTCTTCGAAATGTTTTTCAAGTAATTCATCCTGACCCGGATCGTATTCAGAACGGGGTTCTTCATCATAAAGTTCGTGCAAGCACGAATCTTCGCACTGAGAATTGTCGAAGACCTCTTGACTGCCGTGATCAGTATTGCGTCTCCTTTCTTCGCGTTCTGAGGGGTAGTAATTGCAATTCTCTTGAGCTCCGAGAAGAAAAGCCTCGATCCTCATACATCTTGGAATTCTCTTTGGGTGGTGTTGGGAAGGCATTGTGGATGTGGGTGAAGAGTCCAGAAGTGAGATGGAAGTCAGTTTATGTAGAAGATGCGGTGGGATTGTTCAAGGCGGAAGCCTTGAAGTCTGAGAAGTCAGGTGGATGTGTTTGTGTGGAAAAAAGGGCTCTACGGTGGTGGGCTTTCCAGCAATTTCTACAAATTCCTGTTAAGCTGTTCTGATTTAGAACAATCTCCATTCATTCATGGTTAGAATACTAAAACATTCTGCCTAATGTCCTGTTCAATTCGTTCTTTCAAGTTTACAGAAATCCCAATTGTTCTACCAGAAGTCATTGTCTAGTTGCCTCGAAAAGCCGTACGAAAGGCATTATGAGTTATCTTCTGTCCAGTCTTCTGATAGTCCTTTGTCATATTGTTCTTGATCGCTTTCTCCTAGAAATTTGTTCCCTCAGGAGTCTAAGCTTGAGTCAGGGGAAGGTGGGATTGAGGTGAAACTTGCGTTTCCTTGTTTCTTAAAAGACAAGTTTTAGGCAGCAGCAAAAATATGATTATCCAAAAAAATATCGACATTGATACACTTACTGAAACCGAATCTCCTAGCAGTTGATTCACACCTTTTATTGCGTAGGGTTCGCCGGCTCGTACATTTTGGACTCGAGAGTCGAACGAAGCGACCCCCTTCCTCAAAGGTCTCGGGGAATTCCAAAAAGTAAACTTTCAAGGGTAATCAGGGGTCTAGATTTTCTGTTTAGCTTAGATTGACGAGGGTAGATCGAGCCAGAACGACGACAAGGATACTCATGTGAGACGTCACGTGGTATCGATAAATCGACATGCAATCGACTTGGTTGGGAAGGATTCTCTGTCAGTTGGGAGGCTTTGGAGCCAAAATATCGTATCCATTGACTACTAATTTGATATCTCCGGAAGAGTAGAGAAGAACAACCCCTGAACTAACCCCGATTAGGCATTCCTAACCAGCATTCATCTTCCCCTAATGGTTTCTTTCGTACTTTCTCATAAGTAAAGAATGATATCTTTCTTGCTTTGGATCTTACCGCTATTCGAACGCGGGTAGAGATCTAGATGACACAGACTTGAATTTGATTGGTATTGACACGATTCAGAAGGCGAACAAGGAGGCCTTTCGAGCGTTATCTTGATGACGGCAGTTTAGGACAGTATTAATTTTCGTACTAACCAGGATGCTGTGATCGATGAATCAAATTTCAATTGAAGTGCCAGTAAAGCTACTATCTGCATACAGCAAAGCCTAAAGTCTTAAGGATGAGAAGTTGAACAAACGCAATCAAATCGTAGTAACGCATCCTGCATTCCAGCTCTTTCATCGTTGCGTTCCATTGTGGATCTCGGTCACTCTCTCGTATTCCCTCTGTATCAATCCATCCAGCTTGGCATCCGAGTCCACAGTGAAGCAAGGTATTTTCCATCTTCGACCACCTTCACCGCTGTGAGCAGTCTCATCCGAAAAAGGGGGGGTTTTTTTTTTTTTTGAGAACCGATCTATAATGGCTGACAAGACCTGGCATGCAAATGATTAGCAAGCTACGGCAAACTTCCAAAGTAAGGATCTCACCATCGGTATTGATTAAAGCAGCCAGAGACTTCAAGATCCATGCTTCTCAGTCATTGGTATGGCCTTGTACGAGATGATGGATTGCTGCGCCGAGCCGTCTTGAAAGTATTTCTGCAGGCATTCCGTCGCCGCACCTCGAAGGGCGAATGGGACTTCCATTTGAGCTGCTGAGAATTTTGACCCCAGCCACCATTAACAAGTCTGTTCACTCCCAGCGCAGTCTTTGGCTTTTCGGGAATTTTGTGGCGCCTGCTCCCACAGGAGACGTTTCTGGAACATTGCCTTTAACACTTCCACGTCTTCGAAAGCTGTGTCAAACCTACGGTTACGTCAGCATAAGGCTTGGCTCAATTCTATGAGTAATATTTACCTGGGGTTGTCCAAATGGAAAGAAGTTGGCATGATCAATTTCTCAATCGGGGACTTCAGAGTATTTGTCGACCCTAACATCTCGAGTGTAAAGTCCTCGAGCGGCTTCAGTCCCTTCCAGCGCAAGAGACACTGCACGGCCTGTTTAGTTCGCGTAGGAGCAGCATGCCATAACTGGCACGGTGGAGTATGGAAATCGCAAAATTCCGAAATCGCCAGTCCCTATTCCCGCAGCTCCTTTGCTTCGAGTGCACATGTGATCTGCTGTCGATTTTCGTTGCTACTATCAAACATTGTGCACCAGAGACTGCACAGAGGTCGCCCTGGTGGCAAAGATGGGATAACTTATTCTTGTTAGCACATCCCCATTATTCGCATATGTGGAAGAAAAATTTTTATTTTTTTTTATTTTTTTTTTCGACCTTGCCTCTCATACACTTAACTATCTCGTCTAGTGGTGAGTGCTTAATTCTTGCAACCTTTGCCATTCCCTATTGTGGCTTGTCGAGGTCATTATACCGAGGAAAGGACCATGTATTGTACAGGAGATGCTGATTTTGACTCTCCACGGAGGGTTATGCCTCTCATTACCTGCTACAGCGAAGAGCTGAAGCAGACTATAGAGGTCGAGTTCGTTTCTTTGTGGAATAGTCCGATCATCAAGCACCGACGAGGGTCTACATCGATGGACTCTTCTTTCCTTCATCTTGCCCAACAAGTTCGACAGATCCGACAGTCTCTCTTCATACCATGCCTTCAATCGGACCGCATGGCAGGTCTCAATTGATTCATGGGGACAGGTGCTACTGAACTTCGATCTCGGAGCAGAAGATGCCGCATCTGCAGAGCTGCCATCCCGAAGGACGTTTGGAACAGACAAAGGAGAGTTCCTGTCCGGTTGGAGGACCTCTCATCTAGTGACTCTGGGGCAATAATCAGTATATGTATGGATCCCATTGAAAATTCAGATAGCAAAATTGGAAAACCGAGGTTAGGTAAACTGAGTGGACGAGGAATGAGAAATGCGTGAGACGAAACCTACCAGACTTTCCATCATTCAGATTAGCATGCGGGCTGATATACGGCTGATTGGTCGAAAGAGGAGCAAGAGGACCAAGGCTTCCAGATTCAACATCTCGAAGGACGATTTCGGCACGTACAGTAGGATTTGGACGCGAAGACCCATTGTGATTTGATGAAGAAGAGCTGAGGTTGATTTTTTTAGTTGTTTTCTGGTTTTCCGGTGCTAAAGTATGAGTCCAAAAGTTGCTGAGCGCATTGTTTCGCCGTTTCGCCGGTCTGGTCGAGTGACCGGGACGGCAGAAGAGTGTTGCAAGATTGGGTGTTGTAGTATACACTACAACGCAACTGATAGGGTGACGGGTCGCGAAGAAGAGCCTGTTGACCTGAGCTATGGAGAAGTCAGCACTGTCATTCTATTAAAGCTTGATAATCGTCAGAATGCTTACCAAACTCACTTGCTGTTCGAGAAATCGAAGAAAGAAAGATTCGGCGTTGTAGTATGCCCTACAACGCGAATGGTAGGGTGATGTGAAGTCGCGCAGTAGAAGGAGTGCGCCGAAAGCTCAAGCTACAGTAGTATTAGTACGAAGATCAGTACGAAGTCTGGTTTGAACGACAACCGCTACAATGTGGCATTGAGTCTATGACCTACAATTCTGAATCGGACAGATATGGGACACGTCTGGTGTTCGCCGAAGACCTAACCTTGGTGGGTGACAACGAAGCACACTGTGGAGGAGTCAGAACGCGTTGTACGTCCTTCAAAGGCGTGAATTAAGCTTACAATGTACACTTGGTACTTCAAGAACTCGAAAAGGAAAAAGATTGGGCGTGGTGGTTACCCCACCACGCAAACTGACAGGGTGATGATGGAGAAGGAAGAAGAACGGAGAAAGACGCGGCTCCCAGCTTATGAAGTCGATTTTGGCGTCAAATTGATTGGGAAGGATGGGCACGAGAGCTTTCTGTTAGCCTTGACTTTGCCAGCGCTCAAACTCGCCTTCGTTTTGGTAGGAAATTCATTATTGAGCATCAAAAACAGCATAGATGTAATAAGCTGCCCGGTGCTTTAACTTAATATACCTATTACTACATACATTCATCCCGCCACCTAATAAAAGTTAAAGGGCAAAAGATAAGTTTTTGCGATCTCGCTTAGGGCCCTTCCTCAAAACTATAGCGCCGACGAGCCTAAAAATCCACCAAAAAAATTGTTCCAAACGGGTCTTACCGCGATTCGAACGCGGGCTATTTCAATGTTAGATATTGCTTGAAAAGCTGCTGAGATATTTTGACTTACGCCTCTCGCAAATTTGAACTCAGGGTACACCCTAAGCGAGAATCATACCACTAGACCATAAGACCGATTTACACCTCACTCCGTGGCTGTAAACGAGTTTGTTGACGCAAAATTTGCTTATTCAAACTTATGAGACCAACAGCTCCGTGACCCGCTTGTAGCCGAATGGCGCTAGGGAAACACACTTTCCTCCACCTCACCCGAACAGGGAACTCAAGAATTCTCGGTTTCATAATTGAAAGAAAATTAACCAAATTTTCAGTTATTATGTTAATCAAAACATAAAATACCAATCATTCAAAATGCTTCAGTGATCCAAAGCGGGCGTGTTGAAGAGCCCAGAGCTGACTTCTTGTGATATTCACGAGTATTGTTCAAGTGGAACGAGCGATTCAGTCGTCTGTCTCCCAAAGACCCCCTTTGAAATAGGAACGCTTGAGATAAAGTGAACGACTGGCAACTTGCATTACGATTACTGAGATATACTGTTTTCTCAAAAATTATTGGTGGATGAGGAAGTTTTGAAAGGTCTCCGGAGTCTGAGATGATCAATTCCTGCAGTGCGGCCGATGTCTTCCCTCCTTTCCCGTTCCATCTGGACATACCGGTACTCCACGTCTTGAGATAACTTGAGTTTGGCTATCAAATCGGAATATACACATTCTGTCTCTGGATTTACTATTTAAATTTTGCTGAATTAAAATTCTGAACTCATTATCAGGACTCAGGAGGTCTGTCTCCGGCTCCGATGTCCAGCATTTGTGTACTTGGCTTCGACACCTGACGAACATATATAAAGTCAAATAACCGAACTTGCTTTTCTCACTTTTCTTCTACCATTACACCATTACACCTTTGTTTAAACATGGATGTAGAAAAACAAATTTTCGTTGCCATTCTCTGGTTCAAAGGATGCCCATTCAAAATATGATTGACATAAAGAAGACAATCTACGGCCACATTGGCAGCTTGAACGCAGAACTTCTCCAAATTAATCAAATCTCCCCAAACCTTAAACAAACACTGCTAACAATTCCCCTTAGATCCACATCAACTCCGAACTTTGGCTACGCCGAATTTCAAGCCCACTCCAACACCACTGCCCTCCTTCAATCCCACGACATCCCAACTACCTCACACGCCTACAATCTTCCAATATCCTTCCAAGCCGAATTGGGCACAGACGGCAAACTCCTCACTTACTGCGCCGAATACGACGCCCTTCCAGAAATCGGGTACGCCCGCTGCCACAACCTCATCGCTACCGCATCCATCGCTTCCTTCCCGTCTCTCGTAGAAGCACTGCGTGTTTCCAAAATCTCCGAACACGTCCGCCTACTCGGAACGCCTGCTGAGAAGGAGGTGGGGTGAGATTAAGCTCATTGATGCCGAAGCGTTCACGGATGTCGAGCAGCGCTCATGATCCATCCCACCACCCCTCGTCTCGACGGCCGTGATGGCGTTGTATATTGAACGTGTTTGGCAAGACAGAACTTTATAGCGAGGTTCGAAGGGAAAGCGGCTCATGCTGCAGCAACCATGGAAGGGAATCAATGTGATCAATGCAGCGACGTTAGCGTATCACCTACGCTGCGATACAGCGCACGTCAGGCCCCAGTGCCTGATTTTTTTTTCCCTAAGCAGAGAGACTTCTGGCTAATCAGGAAGCGAGAATTTTGGTAGTAAAGGGTCAATTTATCTCATTTCTTATTATATATATTAGAACCCGGGCCTTCCTTACAAACTGCTACGTTACATTGTTTATAGCCAAAGATAGTAGAAGTTCTGATACTATTGCGTCCTAAATTAAATGCGATTTAAGCTAAGGACACGCGTTTGATTAGTCGATCCCTGTATGTCATTCCTTTGTACGAAGGTCGGCCAAAGTTTGGAAATACACAGGGTATTTAGGCCCTGTAATGTCGCAATCAGCCCTATAAAGCGTTGTAGTTTTAGGCTAGGGTGCCTGTAAGCCCTCCCTATCGTTAATTGGCGCCTTCGTGTCTGAGCGCTCGGCATCCAATCGCTTCAGGGTATCTAGGCCTGTAATTTCCAAGCGACTCCTATAAAGGCCTGTAATTCAGGCTAGGGCCCTTGTAAATACAGCGTGATCAGCATGTGTATTCCAAACTTTTGACCGCGACCTTCGTAAGTACCACAATCTTTGCGAGTTACTCTTCTAACGTGCTTATACTAATGTTGTGATAGGAGTCTAGGTTTACAAGGACCCTAGGGAGTAATTTGAAACTACGGAAGCCTCGAAGGCTGAAATAAGGCCTAGGCCTTGAAGGGGTAGTCTAGGCCCGTAGGGACTCTAAGGGGCTGATCTAAACCTACGGAAGCCCCGAAGACCTAGAGGGTCATAGAGAACAAGATGACCTGGGAACTGGAGTCTAGGCCTTGGTGACCCCGAAGGGACTCAGGAATACCGCTAGCTCGTAGGAGGCCAGCAGCTAGTATAGCTATTACAAGGAGCTAGTAGCTAGGAATAGATTATAAGTAGGGGTTGTCGACCTTACTTGAAGGGAGGCCAGCATGAGTTTATCATTCAAGAGCGTACAAGTACTACGGAACCTATTTTTCAATCACTACGAATACAACTACTATTGTCTCTCTTACTACACTACTACTTCTCTGCCATACTGTGATCCCTCCTGTTGTCCTCTAGTTACCTGTAGCTATTACATGTAGTCACGAAAAAATACTGAAAAATAAAAGGGAGTAACTAAGGAGGGGAAAATTATGCTTGTTTAAAAGAGGCTATAAGTTTAGAAAGACGCATGACGTTAATGTTATAAACCTGTGTAAGAATGGCCAGTATACACTTACAAGTCTCTGAATCAGGAATCTTGGCCACCAACTAAAGGCCAAAACAAGAATTGAGGATCAAATGACACTGAAGATGCTGAATAGAAACTTATGCATTGAGTGGAGAACTGGAAATAGAGACTTGGTGAACATATCAACATCAGTCCATCAATAGAGGCGTTCTTTCAGACTTTCACAACGATCTTCCCTCTCGCCCTCTTGCTCAGCATTATATCATATGCCTATCCATCTAATTAGCCAAGACTTTGACACAAATTCTGATAAACTAGCCTTCAACGCATCCCCAAAGTCCCAACAAGGGTCAATCGGTACTCTCAGCTTTCCTTCCTTAGCCATACGTGCCAACCTCTCCATATCCGGCAGATTCGCATATCCAGCCGCCGTAAAATACGGCCTATTCACACCTCCAAGCCAGCGTGGCCACAGTGTATTGCTTAACATTTGGCCAATAGTATGCAGCATACCCATTACACTATAATCTGGTGGAGCTGGGCCAACAGTTACAAAAGGCATTCCAGGCTTCAGATAGCTTACGCAGTGGAGGAAGACCTCCTGGACCCCGCGACAATCCAAGATGACATCGAAAGGTTCTGAGCCGAACCTCTGCGCCAAATACTGATGAACAGGAGCATGGCTTTGGTAATCAATAACCTACGTCCCAATCGAGATTCAGCAAACATGAATGGATCAAATGAGTTAGGGAGGGATCACCTCATCAGCGCCCAGTCCTTTCACCATCTCCAAATTCCGCCCTGAGCAAACAGCGACAACTTTACCGCTCTCTCCAACAACATCCTTCGCCATCTGCACAGCCATACATCCAATCCCTCCACTTGCACCATTAACCAAAACCTTATAACCCTGCTTCAACTTCGCCAAATCCAGTACAGACAGAGCAGTAATTCCCGCAATCGGCAGTCCAGCAGCTTGTTCAAAAGAGACATTATCCGGTTTGAGACACACACTCTCAGCAGGCACAACCACGTATTCAGCCAATGCGCCCTTTCCAGAACTGACATGTTCACCGATTGGGATTGAGCCAAAAACAGCTGTACCAGGGGCCAGTTCCCGAGAGGCAGGCACTTCTGGTCCTGTCTTGATGGTTGTTCCTGAGAAGTCGGTTTCTGGGATGGAGGGATTGGTCCGGAAGAGAGTGGGGATGAGTTGCATCGTTATCGATCCCCCCGGGTTTAGCGATGCGTGACTGATTTTGACGAGGACGTCTGTTGGGTTGAGTAAAGTGGGAACTGGGAGGGAGGTGGAGAGAGTGAGAACTTTGAAAGGGAGACCAGCTGAGGAGTGTGTCCATGCTCTCATCGTAGTGGCGTGCTGACCAGTCTCATCTGACGAGGACTCCATCTTGAGCACTGCTCTGATTATTGCGACGCAACAGATGTTTATTTCAAACTATCTTGAAACCCAGTGTCATAATTTTGAGTTACTGGCAGTTTGTGATGCAGTGATGCGATATTTCGTGACTACATAATTGTGCAAGGTGGCATGTTTTCAAGCCAAGCCCAGGTCTTCAGCCACTCATGTGACATGCACACCGTCAACCACATCAGGCTCCTTTTGTCTCCCATAGTTTACTCAGATTCAAGCAGCAGGCTTCATACCCTCTCCCTAAGAATCTGCTTCCGGATGACATAGAGAATCAGTCACAGCCACCTTCAGAACGCAAATAAAAGATCTTGGAGAGAAAGGGCTGTTGAATATTATCGATAGACACAACAATGTTAGAAGACGCAACAAATTGTGAAACAATAGCCTTGTTTCGTCAATGGTTCTTGCTCCCTCTTTGATCCACAAGGAACCAATGTCTAAACTTGGATCAATCTCCTTCGTCGTGAAAACAACACAAGTTGCCTGATTGCACGAAGTCACTGGTTCTGTCGTCCTCCCTTACTCTATATTGCTCAATGGATCGCTTCATGCCGATCACACGGCATTGTTGACCGCGCATACCCTCAACTAAATTAGCAACCAGTGTATGTACTAGTTGCTCCGTGTCTTTAAACCCTTCCTCAAACAGACGGCGTTGTTGCACTTGCAAAGCCTCAGCTAAATTGCCAAAGAGTGTGCGTGCTTGATTGTCTATGTCTTTAAAGCCCTCCTCCAGTAGTCTGCATTTTTGGGATTTTAAGAGCCCCCGATCTGGCAGATCATTGAAAAACTTTGTATTCAGAGCTATGACGCGTCGCTTCGAAAGCGCTCGCTGAATTTGGATCAAACGATAGGACTCCGAACTCGCGACAGGCGGTACAGAGCTTTCCATCCTGGTTGCCTGAGATTCTCCTATCTGTCCGGTAGATGTAGCTCAGGGCTGACAGGTTTGTGGCTGCGATCTATTGAGAAAAGAATCCCCACGAGTCTCTCGAGACCCGCAACTCTCCGGACTGACTCGCTCGCTAGGACTTTCCGACGCTGATGAGTGAAATGCGGGTCGGGTTGGGAGTCTTCAGACGACTGGGAGTTAAACTGAATAGTCTTGGACGAGGGAATAACCCGACCGAATATTTTGCCAAGATTCGTCTCTGTTGTGAAAATAATGCGGCTGTCGGGAATACCCGAATTAATTGCTTTACAAGCAACTTGTGTATAATCGATTATACACCACATCTTAAGAAACTAAAATGAATCGTTACAAAAATTATTTATAAAATAGTTTGAATAAGCATTACATTAATTATTTTAAATCTTTTACTAGAAAACTTTTAAAATTTTTATATGATTTTTAAAATCGATATTGCTTATAGAATGAACTGGTCTTATAAAAGCACGTCGTCTGCGTTTCTTGTACAGTCTACGACTAGATCCTCACAAAATTGGCGAACTTCGTCACCTTAATACGTTCTTGTTGTGTCGGTCGAAACTGCCTTACTCAGCCCGACTCCGCGATCGCCAGTATGTACCCCGCCTGGTTAGAAAAGGTGTAGGGATGCCACTCTTCGTACAATAGCTTCGCGAAGAGTACACCGCAATGCTGAGGGGCTTTGACTTGTCCTTGAGAGGAATATAGATTAGGCGGAGGTGTAAAATAATGTGCGCGAGACTTTTAGGACCTAATTCGAGCTACTGCATTATATAGAAGAGAAAATAAGTGGTTTATTTACCTGTAAACAGTCGGGGTTGCGCACGTGCCAATTTGGGCCACTTTTTCTTCCCCGTATTAGGCAGGATGTCACTCGGCTTGGAACAACATTTTCCCATGCAACCACACTACACATTCCTGAGGCTGAAGTTAGTGATGCGCAAAATTAACTTCGCCGCTTCAGTTCGCAATCCATAAGCTTCACAACCCTTTACTCTGTCCTCAGCGCGACGAGCTGGGACCAATTTCAACAAGACGCCCACCCCCGAGTCGCGCAATCGTGATGAATGCTAACGAACGAGGTCGACCAGCAGACGAAGACGAGGCTGTACCTTTACTGACCCCCGACGACAGCGAGCCTTCATTCCCCCCAAGTAACAGCTCTAGAAGGCCGGTTTGGTTCCAACGTCTATTGTGGGTTTACCATGTAGCAAGGACGACGGCACCACAGCTCATCAACATAAATGTACTTTTGGTCTTCGCGCCACTCGGCCTCACCTCCGGAGCCCTCCACTGGAACTCGATATTGACTTCAATCTTTAACTTTTTAGCCATCATCCCGCTCTCGGCAGCAGTGTCGGACGCATCAGACAACCTAGCAGACGCATTTGGAGACTTGCTGGGGGCATTGATTAATGCTACCTTTGGGAATGCTGTGGAATTGATTGTAATATTACCCCTTCCTCCACGAGTTTTCCTGAGGCTGATCATCATTTCTATAGGTCGGTATTCTGGCTGTCGTTCATGGAGATACACCCTTCGCCCAGTCTATGATGCTGGGAAGCATTCTATCAGATATTCTTTTCGTTAGTCCCCATACATCCTCCTCCAAGCGGGTGTTGATCAGAGTTTTAGGTCCTCGGCAGCTGCTTTTTCTCTGCTGCGTGGCGAGCACCTATTCTTGACCTCAATAGAGCTGTGTCTAGCTCCTTATCTTCGTTGATGATCATTACAGCCGTGGCTCTCATCCTTCCGACGGCGTTATACTCTACATTGGCGACCTCGAAAAAAGACATCAACAGGCAGATTTTAGGTTTCTCTCGTGGTACCGCCGTCATTCTACTTGTGCTCTACATTGTGTACCTTTATTTCGAGTTTGTGAGCCACAAGGAACTTTTCGAAGGCAAGCCAGACGAGACCCCTGCGCACAATGGCGGAGGCGACAGTAGCGTGCCTACAACGCCGATAACTCGACGGGGAACTTGGCTAGAGACACGGCGGGACAGAGAGCAGGGCGGGGGCGACAGTGGCGTGTCTACACCGGTAACTCGACGGAGAACTGGGTTAGACACACGGCAGGAGAGAGAGCAGGACACACGACCGGGAACGGAGCAGGACACACAACAGGACACGGACCAGGACGCTCCCCCACAAAGCAGCCTTCTTGTCTCTTTCGCTACCCTCATCTGTTCTGCAGCAGGCATCATGTTCTGCTCACATTTCCTCCTCAACAGCATCGACGACACATCCGAAGTCACGCACATAACCAGAACCTTCATCGCCACAATTCTCATGCCTATCGCAAGCAATGCTCCGGAATGTGCTACCGTAGTCGGAGCATCCAACAACGGCAGAATCGACTTCGCGGTCGGGGTAATCGTCGGTAGCATCTTGCAAATCGCGTTGTTTGTTACCCCCGCTCTGGTGATTCTAGGTTGGGCTGTCCATCAACGGATGACCTTGAACTTCGATACGTTCCAGACTATTATACTGTTTTTAGCTATCCTATTAGTCAGCCATTTACTTCAGAATGGTAAATACACTTATATGCATGGTCTGGTATTGGTGGCATTGTAAGCACTCTCTCCTGATTTTGTACTGACATGAGTCGACCATTAATAACTTGGTACAGGTACACCGTGATTGCGGTTGCTTTCTTTTTGCGTGACGACATATAGCAGCGGGGAACCTTGCCTTTTTAGACGCACTGAAGAATGAAATTGGCAGCTGTCAGTGTAGGGTGTGGGCGACTGTTTTGGCTGCATAAGTAACAAAATATACTTTGCAATGACATCTCTTGCATGTTTATAGTGATCAATTCGTCAATTCATTGGTTCTTCGTTATCGTTCTTCTCGTGATTGGCACTATGAACTGATATTGATTTTCTCACAACACAGGTAGCATGATCCGGATGTGAGAGGTAATGCGTTGTGATTCAAGTGGAACATAGAGGTGCTGCCTTGGAAATCCGCATCCACCATACTCAGGCACTAATAGCATTACCAACCGAAAGTAACTCGACAAGATTTCTTCCAGCCAGAGCCGGCAGTATCAAACTTTCCCAGACGTCAGGACGTACGTAAAATGCAATAGCGATCAGGATATACCTAAATCACTATCAATTTATGTTGTTCTAATTTTCAAGAGTGTTAAAAAGGAGTACTTACGTTCCCATCAACATAATCCCGTCAAAATAATTCGACTTCCCATTTTGGATTGTAGAACTTATTACAATCAAACTTAGAAAGAAGATCGTTGCCTCAAAAATGTTAAAATCAAGTGTGAGAGGTTGGTTGAGAATCCAGCCCAGGAGAACCAAGAGAGGAATGATGAACATTGTGATTTGCAGAATACTCTGGAGAATGGATCTTATAACAAGGTCCATCTGGCATCTTCTAGCCATGGCTGTTATAGTGAGAGCCTTGGCAGAGTAGCCGGTGGGAGGTATGAGGACCAAGCTGATGAATGTTTGGTGGATATCTAGGGCTTTGGCCAAGCCGTCAATACTCCCGACGAGGTGGAAGGCGCATAGAATAGCACATAGTATGGTGCAGAGCAGAATGCAGCTGGTAACATAGACACCAAGTGTAAATGTCGAGTCCGCTCGAGGAACGCTTTGGTGGTTTTCGTGTGTGGAATCGTGTTCGTTTTCATGTAGGAACCATGCTCGAAAATGGAGGTATATGAAGAAGATGACGAGTAGTACGATAGAGATGGCATGCGAGAGGATTCGAGTGTCGATGTCGGTATAGGAATTAGGGCCATCGGAAGTAACAGACATGACTGTTGGAACAATCAGAGAGAAAGATACAGCCATCATCAAAGATGACATGGTATTCGTCACAGTTTTGTCGTACGTGACTTTCTTTTTATCATAACCGGCTATTAAAAAGCTGCTGCCCAGAACCTAGGAATTCCTGTTAGAAAGATATATAGAAGTGGAGAGAGGGAGTCTTACCAAAAGAGCGTAAGCTAGCATGCTCCCTAGCAAACTCGACCGAGCAACTAGAGGCTGCCCGCGGCTCACAGCAGTAATGCCAACCTTCGAGGAAGCAAGCTTGTCAGAACAGGGCAAATCAACCCGCCGCATGAGAATAGAGGTGTCTTACGATCATCTCAACCGCATTGCCTGAAGTTGGCTTCATGACTTCTCCAAATGCGTGCCCTACATTTGGCGACAGTTCGTCGATGGAACAAGTTATCAAGGGAGCCAGCGGTATTATAGCCAAAAAATTCAGTACGAAGACCGCTTGCGCAGGCCAGCCGAAGGTCCCAGCCGCTATGCCAATTGGCACGAAGACCAAGAGCACATTCATGTAACCGCTGAAAAACGTCCTCGTGATTGCGCGGGAGAGATGGAGGCGGTCCGTTGGTCGATCTGCTTCGCGCGGAGGCATGTCGATGTTCTCATCGGCTGGTAGATCCAACATTGAAGGGGCTGTTTGCCCTCGCGACGATCGTCGCAGAGACATACGAAGCGTGCCGTAGTTCGTCGATCGACGAGCTAGACTCTTGGTGTGCAGTTGAATTGGTCTGGGGATTGCCGATCTGGGGATTGTGCGGGTATGAGGCTCATGATGGTGCGAGGCTTTTGATGTGCTGGCGTGGAAATGCGGAAATAGTGTTTATCCGAAGGCAGCAGCCTCCCTCTGACCACCCACCGCCGCGTATCCATTTGCTTCCTCGTGCCAACATATTGATCTCGGACACGCGATGTCTGCTAATTGATGACCTACAACGCTTCAATGTCCTCGATTTTACCTCGTTTTAGATCCCGTGAGCGCAATCCACGCACGATGGCATTACAAGGCCGTAATGTGTCCCCTGGAGGGTCCCCAGAGCAACCCACGAGCGAAAGCACTGCGTTGGCGGGAGAAGCGGCCAGCTACCCAGCCTACCCTCAAGTCTGGCTCACAGTCCCACGCTATATTTATCATACCACGTGGGCGACTCTTTCTTGCTCCAAGGCAAATCTTCTCCTGGTTTTCGTTCCCCTCTCCGTCGTCGCTGCCGCCCAAGCCTGGAGTCCCGTGGCTGTTTTTGCCCTCAGCTTTCTCGCCATGTTCCCGCTCGCCGAGCTCCTATCCTGGTCAACGGAGCAGCTGTCGGCAAGTACAGGACAAGTGATTGGGGGATTGCTCATGGCAGCCTTTGGTAACGCTGTAGAAATGATTGTAAGCAGTGCTTGTACCACGCTGCTGAGCCTTATGTACTGACTATGAGTGCTTTAGGTCGGTATCACTGCCTTGAGCCAAGGGGAATACCGAATTGTGCAATCAAGCATGGTGGGCAGTATCCTATCAGGAACTCTACTGGTAACATCTCCATCGTCTGACTCGCCCATCTCTTTTTAACGGTCATTCAGATCTTGGGTTGCTGCCTTTTCGTCGCCGGCTTCCAGGAGAAAGAAGTGAAATTTAACGTGGACTTGACCTCCATCATGTCTTCATTGATGATCGTTGCATCAGCATCTCTCATCATTCCGTCAGCTAGCTACTTTGCCGACCAGCGGTCTAACAACTTGGAACCCTACTTGAAAGAAGGTCGCTACATCTTGACCTTGTCCCATGTAGCGGCTATCATCCTCCTATTCTTCTACTTTTTATATCTCTTTTTCCAACTCAAGACTCACGCTGATATTTTTGCCGAGTCCAACCAGGCAGAGCCGGATGAAGGAGGCCCCGAGCTTGATCCTTGGGCTGCTGGCTTTGTTCTTGTCCTCTCTACTGTCGGTGTTTCATTCTGCTCGGATTATCTTGTAGACAGTGTCGACGGATCCGTTGAGGCATTGGGGGTGAGCAGGGCTTTCATCGGCCTGATCCTCGTTCCAATTGTCGGCAATGCGGGTGAGATGGTCGCAGCAATCCACCAGGCGCGGAGGAAGAATATCGATTTCGCGCTAGGGTTGATAGTAGGGAGCACTTTACAAATTGCGCTGTTCGTTACTCCATTTTTGATCGTCTTGGGCTGGATCATTGGACAGCCAATGTCGTTGCGTTTCGACACTTTCCAGACGACGGTACTTTCTATGTCGGTTATAGTGGTGAACTGTCTGGTTCGAGACGGACGGAGCAACTACTTTGAGGGCTTTCTGTTGCTTGGCACGTAAGTAACTCTCTTCCTGCTACAATGCATATTTAACTAAGACTGCAATTAGGTACTTTATCATTGCCATAGCATTTTATGTCCATCCCGATATTGTTGATACCATAGTATCATAGCAGAGGCAAACCAGAAATTACATTCTGTTTGGCATGGAGGATGGTCTTGGAGCGTTTGAGCGAGCGTTTTCATTGCATGCATTTGTGTATGTTAGACATCTAGACATTTGAGGTCTCAATCATAAGGGAATGCGTCCCGTAGGATAGTGGAACGGGTAAAAGGGGGTTTGTAAAAGGAATATCACGGGAGCCAAGGAGAGTCGGTTCATCGAGAGGCCCAGTTGACAAAAACAAGCAAACCCTCAGCAAAATTAAAATTTCTTGAATGCCGCAAACAGACACATCTCGCATCGGTGCATGCGAAACAACTTGGATCTTCGAATTAATTTGTACAAATGCTTCTCTTATATCTAAATATTCTAAGTCTCGAAGCTGGAGCTCCAGCATCAACTAAGGAGCCTAGTACTCTCGTCATCTGCAGCGTCCCGTTCGATGGGCGACCATCCCGCAATGCTTCCCGCAACGATTCCAGCCATTACTGAAGCAGGTCCGAGCGCCGAGTTGGATCTCGACCGCGCCAAACTATAACGAGGGGACCTTGCACGTTGCAACATGTGCCTGAGAGCGTTGAAACGGCCGCCGTGGATGTGCTTGTAGAAAGTGAGCTCACTACGGATATTCTTGATGGTGTCGTTCCATTCTAAACGGTCGTCTCGGGAGGCTCTGGGGAGAGGCGCTGGTTTTTTGCTAAGTACATTGGGGCATAGCCTTCGGATGAAATCGTCGGGGATGAGACGGATAAGCATTGCGATAGGGAGTGAGAGTGCTCCGAGGAGGAGGGATATGCCCCACTGCGTGCTATCGAGACGGACGGTAGATAAGGCACTTGAACCAACGAACACAATGATCACTTGTCCGCAGATTGTGATGATGTTGATGCCAATGAAGAACCAGTTTCTGCTAATGCCTTCGAAGATGTTGAACTTGTTATCGAGACGGCGGTTGCTAAGAAGATATAAGCCTAAGTAATTCCGAAAAGGCTGAATGCCACACTTACTTCAGCTGATTAAAAATCTGCATCCAGACATAGACGTTGAAAACCAATGTCTCTCGCCGGCTCTTCTCGAACTCAGTCTTGTAGCCTAGTATCTCATTCCCTTTAAAATTGAGGACCAGAGTTACAATTAACTGATAAATAGACTGTCCGATAATCATCTTCCACATGTTCAACGAAATCAAACGTGCCGATTTTGGGTCTGGTTTTCTATCAAGAATGCTCGGAGTCGGCGGATCTGTAGCGAGGGCTAGAGCTGCGAACGTGTCCATGATAAGATTTACCCTGGATCTCGGAGTCAGCATACCTAATAAGGAAGAATTTGGAGCTGTAACAATGTCTCGGGAGTCGCTGACTCTCAAGACCTGTCTAGAGAGTACATAATTCGCAAGACATCTAAAGTAGGAAGCTGTGCTCAGAGATGTCCACGTACCAGAGCAATTGAACTGGGGTAAGGATTGGTTCTTCATTCGGGTCGGATATTGCTGATACGAATGTAATCCCCACTGCAGTGATATTAACCGTAAGTTGGAACTAGAGAAATGCCCGTGTTAGCTAGAACGACAGAATTACCGATATAGAAAAAACCGACCTGCAAGAACTTCTTCACTGAATCATTGACCGCTCTGCCCCATTCCAAAGCCTTGACGATAGAGGAGAAGTTGTCGTCCATAAGAATGATTGACGAGGCCTCTTTCGCAACCTCAGTACCAGAAATACCCATTGAAAACCCGACGTCAGCAGCCCTTAACGCCGGTCCGTCATTCGTGCCATCGCCAGTAACAGCCACAATATTACCTAGCTCCTTGAGCTTTTTCACGAGTATTCTTTTGTCTTCGGGGCTGGATCGAGCAAGCACTTGCAACTTCGGGAGTGTCCGATCCATCTCCATCCCAGAAAGCTTCCGAAATTCAGGCCCTTCTAGTATGATTCCGTCGGTGTAGATTCCACACTCCTCCGCGATAGCTTTTGCTGTCCCTTTATTGTCGCCCGTAACCATCCTTACAAACACACCAGCATGCTGGCAACGTTCAACTGCTTTTTTGACGCCTGGCCTAAGGGGATCCTGGATGCCGACAATACCAAGAAACACCATCTCTTCGAAAATATCCTCAAACACAGCTTCTCTCGAATCATCTTCAAGGGTCCTTGCCCCATATGGAGGCCAATATTCGAAATCGCGATAAACGATGCCAAGTGTTCGGAGCGAGTTGCTGGCATACTTGTCAACAAGACTGGCCAACGAATAGCGGTTCCCCTTCGTTAATTCAATGCTTCTCACAGGCCCCGTAGTGTCTGCAATGATCTGCGTGCACTTATCCAGCAAAATCTCCGGAGCCCCTTTCACGTACATACGGTAGGCGCCGTCAAACAGTCTAACCACTGATGCCATACACTTTCTGCCCGAATCGAATGGGAAAATCTGAACAATAGTGGCGTTTGCGCGCTCCTCACTAATCGGCCTCATCCCCAAATGCTCCTTTGCAAATGAGAGCAAGGCAGTTTCAGTCTTGGAGCCGATAAAGGTACGTTCGCCATCTTCATCGCTCTCAAACGCAGTAGAATTGATAGCGATAGATTGTAAGAAGAGGTCTTTGGCTTCTGGAGAGAGCAATGAAGCGAGTTCGCTAAACGAGGCGCCCACAAATTCACCAGCGGCAGCTTGTTCGCCATTGCCTTGGTTTTGAATAACAGTCTCTCTCTGAACTCCAAATTGACAAGTAGTTCCTAGACTCCCCGCTACCACAGTCATCTTGTTCGTTGTGAGTGTGCCAGTCTTGTCAGAGCAGATAGCCGTTGCATTGCCCATCGTTTCACAAGAGCTTAGCACCCGTACTAAATTGTTGTCTTTCACCATCCTGGTCATCGCAAAAGCCAAAGCTAAAGTTACTGCGAGTGGCAGCCCCTCTGGAACTGCAATGACAATTATCGTGATAGTCACAATGACGATCTGTAAGAAGTCCTGCGCTTTTTGAGCTGGCGTGTCCGGGTTCGTTTTCAGTTGAGCGAGGAATTTAGCAAACAGCACGATGAAGAGAAGGAGCGCAACGGCGCAGCCACATTTCGTGATCTGCTCCGCCATGATATTCAATTTCATCTGCAGCGGCGTCTGGGTTGCTTCGCTATCATCCGTCGTGGCCATAATTAAGGTTCCATAGCTACTGTGTAGGCCTACACCAGTAACCAAATATGTGCCGGTCCCTTCCAACACCTTGCTGCCCGAGATGATGAATGGATCAATCTTATCAACGCTTGTTCCGGCTTTGATTTGATTCATAACTTCGCCTCCTGGGGTTTTCCTTTTTTGATCAGATTCGCCGGTGACAGAGGACTCGTCGCATCTGATATTGTGGCCCGAAATGAATACCCCATCTGCAGGGACCAGGTCGCCGGGTTGGAGATGTAACACATCTCCAGCAAGGACGTCGTAAACCGAAATCCGCTGAAGCTTTCCGGACCGAATAACTTCAACCATGCGATCGGCTTTCTGTTATAATTGTCAGTTGCTTTTTCTTAAGAATATGGAGAATTGCCTACCTTTTCGCTGAGCTTGATAAACTGTTGCTCCTTCTGATAGTCATTTAAAGATCCAACAACTACGACAATAGCGACGGCGACCATGATCGTTACTCCCTCCACCCACCGAACTTTGGGTCCACCATACCTGCTCGACTGTCCAAAGTCCTGGTACAGACCTAAGGCTAGGGAGATGGCAGCGACAACAGTGAGAATAATCAGCACCTTGTCGTTGAAGGTCATCCACATAATTTGCAGCAGACTCTTGTGCTTTCTCTCCGGAAGACGACTGATACCAAAGACGCGCTTTCTATCCATGTACAGCTTCGAACTTGTATGACGTATTGGTTCAGAGGTAGATGAACGCCGGCGGTGGCCAAAAGATGGCACTTCACTGAATGGAAAGGCTAAGCCTGTAGCCGCAGTGATTTCATCAAAACCCACAGTCCCATCTAACGCAGTCTCATCCAGGCTCAATCCGCTAGAGCTGTCTGTTCGCAAGCCCAGCACAAGGCCCTGCAATCCTCCCAACGCGCAGAAAGCTGGCAGGCTCTTTGGGTTGAACAATTTAGACAGTTGGCCTGGTGAGAAGGCGAATGGGTTCTCCTCAACGTGGAATAAGTGTTCGTCCCCAGGATCGGGTCTCAGCGGGTCACTGTTTGCCAGCTTGTGAAAGGACATAGCCTTGCTTGACTCCCCGTGCGTGCCGTCGTAACTTGATACAGAGGGCATAGGGAGGAGGGTCTCTCCGCCATAGGATGAAAGGGAGTGGTGGCCGAGTGAGCCACCTCTTGAGCGAGTGGTCGGAATGGCAAGGAGGTTGTGAGGATCTGATGGGTGGTCGTCTGCATCCGGAGTCGGCAATGAGATGCTGTGAGATGAGGTAGGTCTTGACTCCAATGAAAGCAACGGTCTGTTTTCGATGGACAAAAACGGATGCGCGGGACAGAGTGGTTCCAAAGGCAACGACGGTTCTTCACAAAGTGTTGCGACGCTTTGTGGACGGCTGACAGCTGAAGAGTCGATGGCAATTGTCGGAGCCGGCTGCCTCAGGGCCGGGCGCAAAAGAGATGTTGTCTCGTCGGGCTCTGTAACATCAACATCCTCCGCAACTCCCATCCCTCCGGAAGTCGAGGTTCGAGATGTGTCGCGCAACTGTTGCCACGTCACAGAGGTTGGTGAGGTCGAGGATGACTCCAACGCCCATCGATGGTCAAGGACGTGGTTATATCGAAGCGCCGGACGATCGAGCTAGACTCCGTCAGTGTAGATGGCGCGATGCTCTGGGCCAGCAATAGATGTTCTAAGAGAGAAGCGATTGTTGACATGCCGCTGGCTGACCCGCGCCGTCGGACTTTATGTTGGGGGTAAGTTGTGTCACACCGCCTTTTTCTGCCATCAGCCAAACATTCTGCCCATACAGAATAATCCCTGCGAGCGAAGTGAGGGGGCTGTGCAAAGTCGCGGGAAACAAATATGAAGAGAATGACAAGACTGTGTTTTCAACCCGGCAAAATGAACATCTCCGAGCGACATCAAACTAAGCTCGAGAGCCAAGAGCGTGCCAAGTCGTGAACGACCTAGGCAGGCCGAGGGAGGGTCGCAGATCATAGAACTAAAGCCAGCAAGCGAGAGCGCGGGAGAACTGGTTACGCGAGCAGCAGCTTCAACAAGCGCTCTTCAACTCAGCTTTCCGTTGCATTGCTGTGCTTCAAGGGCACGACAACCTTGGGCGTATTTAGAACGGAGAATTGTGACTCGAGGGGCATGATGCTGATCGTCACGTATCACAAGTCCTGTTTCCGCGCCTATCAAGCTTGCAAGGTAGCCGCTAGGAGGCTAGCATAGCCACAATTAGACGACGTGGACCTTTACTATGGTGAACGAACGGCCCCCCTCCCCCATGGCCACGGCCTTATATGTTCTGGAATCGACACGCAGCAAGAGCATTGGAACCTGCAGTGAATTATTCACCGCTCTGCCACCGAATTTCCCCCGAGGGGCTCGAAATGAAGGCTGCTCTGCCTGTCCAAAATCCCCCTGCCACAATGCAGGTCCAGCTCTCCGAATATCACAACCAGGATCATATCGACTCCACAAACACACCCTTACAGAGCGAAGACACGACGCCAACTTCTCCGGCACGAACAAGAATATCAAGCAGCAATGCGGAATTGATCAAGGACGGCGAGGCCTTGAAGTCGCCTCATCGCAGTCTGGGGGCGGCCGGCGTCAAGGCCAAGAAAAACAAGCACAAGTTTGCCTTCTCACCTCGGCAGTTGGGCACACTCGTAAACCCCAACAAAAGCTTGCCAGTCTTCTACCGGTTTGGCGGCCTTGCTGGCCTAGAAAAGGGATTGCGAACAGATCGCAAATGCGGCTTGAGCTCGGACGAGACGCTTCTCGACGAGTTTGTGTTCGACGACTTGAATCATAATTTGGCCCAGACGGATACAGAGACGAGGGCTTCGACCGAAGAAGAAGCGCTGGCACCGGTTACCGTTGCCAGAATAGCATCAACATGGACAACATCGGGGGGGCTACATGGCGGGCCGTTTGCGGACAGAAAACGGGTGTTTCAGGACAATACACTCCCTACCAAAAAGCTACTGAGCATATTTCAGTTGATGTGGATGGCTTACAATGACTTCGTTCTATTCTTTTTAACGGCAGCAGCCGCAGTCTCACTCGCCGTCGGGTTCTACCAGGCCTTCGGGACACCACGCACGCCAAGTAACCCTCCAATAGAGTGGGTGGAGGGAGTTGCAATCCTCACGGCCATTGTTATCATCGTGCTGGTTGGTTCTGTTAACGACTGGGAGAAAGAACGTCAGTTTGCCCGGCTGAACAAGAAGCAGCAGGATCGAACGGTGAAGGTCATCAGGTCAGGGAGGCCTCAAGTACTCCCCATCTCCGACGTGCTTGTGGGCGACGTTGTACACCTAGAGTTGGGAGATGTGATACCTGCCGACGGGATATTCATCGATGGCTACAACGTGAAATGCAACGAGTCGTCGTTGACTGGAGAGTCACACCTCATGCACAAGCATGGTGCAGACGAAGTCTTCCAAGCCATAGCCATCCAGGAACGGGAAAAGGAACCGGAACAAAGGGAGGCAGATGCCCCCAAAATAGAGCTAGATCCCTTCATCTTTTCGGGAACCAACGTTGCCGAAGGCCTAGGGACCTTCCTCGTCACGGCAACTGGTGTGAACTCCTGCTATGGCAAGATCCTGCTGTCTCTCAAAGAGGAACCGAGCTTTACTCCCTTACAAGTCAAGCTTAAGAAACTAGCCAAAGCTATTGCTTGGTTTGGCTTCGCCGCAGCCTTACTCTTGTTCGTCGTGCTATTCATCAAATTCTTAGTACAGCTTCCACACAACTCACATTCCGGTCCACAAAAGGGCCAAAACTTTCTCAATATCCTAATCATATCGCTCACTGTTCTCGTTATAGCTGTCCCAGAAGGACTTCCTCTTGCAGTTACGCTTGCGCTAGCGTTCGCGTCCAATCGGATGCTGAAGGACAATAACCTTGTCCGACAGCTAAGGGCTTGTGAGATCATGGGCAACGTTACAAATATCTGCTCGGATAAGACCGGTACGCTGACGCAGAATAAGATGAAGGTTGTCGCCGGGATCGTCGGCACGAGTCAGCTCTTCAATGACAACCTCGGGGTATCCGAAACCATGATAGATCTTGAAGCCGCATCTCCACAGGAAATCAGAGCAGCCTCTACTGCTGTTTCGGTTCCCGTAGGTGGATTCATCGGAGGAGATTTGATCGACGACGTCAGGGAAATGCTCAAACAGTCTATCATCGCCAACTCTACAGCCTTCGAAGGCCCGGCTGAGGATGGTCAGCAAACCTTCATTGGGTCGCAGACAGAGACAGCCCTTCTCACTTTTGCTCGGGATCATCTAGGAATTGGACCCTTGAGCCTCGAGCGTTCGAATATAAAGATTGTCCAATTGGTTCCCTTTGAAGCGAAGCGCCAATGCATGGGAACCGTCGTTCAGCTCGACGGCTTGCATAGACTATATGTCAAGGGTGCGTCCGAAGTATTACTACGAAAGTGCACGAGAAGCATGCAATCTTCAACTGAGAAGGGGGTCTGGGATACCGAACTGACTACGGACGACGCTGAATCTCTGAACCGGATCATCACTAGTTACGCGTCACATTCACTTCGAACCATTAGTCTAGTGTATCGCGACTTTCAGCAATGGCCACCACCCGGGGCTCGGATGGTGGACGACCGGGAGGTCATCTTCGAGGACATCCTTAAGGATCTAGTCTTCTTTGGCCTCGTTGGTATCCGTGACCCACTTCGTGAAGGTGCTCAAGAGGCGGTGGAGACCTGTCACAAGGCAGGTGCGATTGTGCGTATGGTCACGGGAGATAACATTCTCACTGCCAAAGCGATTGCGAAGGAATGTGGTATTCTCTCGTCTACGCCTACGGCCACGTCTAGTGACATCGCGATGGAAGGGTCCGAGTTCAGGTCTCTGAGCACAGAGGAGAGAGATCGAATCATCCCGAATCTGAAAGTCCTAGCAAGGTCTAGTCCAGACGATAAACGGATCCTAGTAATGCGGCTGAAAGAGATGGGAGAAATAGTTGCAGTGACTGGCGATGGGACCAATGATGCCCCCGCTCTAGCAGCGGCTGATATTGGCCTTTCAATGGGTATTTCGGGCACCGAGATTGCACGAGAGGCCTCTTCTATTGTTTTGATGGACGATAATTTTGCTTCGATTGTGAAAGCTATGATGTGGGGTCGAGCAGTTAACGACGCGGTAAAGAAGTTCTTACAGGTATAAACGTCCGTCCAATATATGTCATCTGATCTCCCGGTTTCAAACCAACTCAACTGGGCTAACCCCCCTGTGTAGTTTCAGATCACAGTTAGCATCACCTCTGTGATGCTCACCATGGTCTCCGCCATAGCCAGCTCCACCGAGACATCAGTCCTCACCGCCGTCCAATTAATGTGGATCAACCTCTTCCAAGACACAATGGCCGCTCTCGCACTCGCAACCGATCCTCCCTCACCCACTATCCTAGACAAGAAGCCTGATCCCAGGTCATCGCCGCTCATCACCATCACGATGTGGAAGATGATTTTTGGACAAAGCGCTTATCAGTTAGTCGTAACGCTAATACTCCATTTCGGCGGCGACACAATACTGAATTATCATACGGATCACGAATTGGCACAGCTACAAACGATAGTGTTCAATACATATGTGTGGATGAATATTTTCAATATGTATAAGTATGTGTATCCTATCCCTCTACCCAGCAATATGCGATGGCGAAGGGCTTCTTCACACATGACCTCTATTCTAATATTTAATAGCAACCGTCGGATCGACAACAAATTCAATATCCTGGAGGGTTTGCACCGCAACTGGCTCTTCATCACTATCACCACGATCATGATCGGCGTCCAGGTCCTAATCATCTTCGTTGGTGGGGAGACCTTTTCCGTGAAGCCTCTCACCGGAGCGCAGTGGGCCATTTCCGTTGTGCTAGGCGTGCTATGTATCCCCTTTGGCTTCCTCATGCACCTTATATCTGACGATCTCTTGGGCAAATGGTTTCGGCCTTTTGAAAGGGCTATTGAGGCGTTGGTGAGCCGTGTCAGGCGTAGACCAGTTGTATTAGTAGTGTAACAAAAGTTAGGTTTCGTTAGATCAACACTTCCTCCCTTTGTCTTTGCGCCAGAACCTTATCTTTCTCCTTCCTCTAAAACAGCCTATCTCAATAATCCACGTTTGTCTTGCCCCCGACAATCACCACAAGCTAAAGAGATTTGGGGATGCGGCATCGCGGATGCAGACCAGCGCGAGCACATCGTGGGTTTTGGTACTTCTAGATTCCCTGTTGGGTGTCATGATAGGGTGCTACCACGTTCTTCTAAGTGGATAAAGGCATTGCTGGTGTAGAATTATAGGAGATCATGGAGGGCGCCAAAATTCAGCCACAGACAAAGCACGTCAATGCCTGGCAAATCATAAAGATTGTCGAAAGCCACCTGGTTCACTTCGATTTTCACAGCTCAAGAGGCGCTGTTTTTCCGACGCAGGTTTCCAAGCCCTAGTGCACACTTATATACCTCAGCAGATCGGCTTCCTGCTCAGGTGTGATTATATCACTCACTCCCCCCCAGGTTACGCGAATAGCGATATGAATACGGCTAATCCAGTCAACTGCACTTATTCCGCCGCCCTCCAACCAAATTCGGATGTGTCAGGAATCGGAGTATTCATCCAACTATAACTACGTTATGGAAAACGTGTCTGACAATTATAGGTTCTCTTATCATTCATTATCACAGTGTATCTAACGCTTCTACTCTGGACCGCAACGTATGTAGAGCTCCGGGGTAAGTTTGGTGTTCAGAGCCTCTATACTGCCATGCCTTTGCTATCACGATAGCAACCAGTGGCTATGCAAGGGAGTCGGAGTTGAGGTAGAGGGAGAAGATCAGTCCGCTGAAGAACCAGATTTTGGAAGATGATGACGAATTCAGTACAGCTAGAGTACTTGCGAGGGTGTAGAGGCGATTATGCAGGTTGGAAGGTTTGAAAGGTATAGAAGTATCTTGACGATGGGAGATCCAGATCACGAGTACTTGACGGAGTCCTTGACGGGAATATCTCTAGACATCAAGGGATGATGCTGCCGAATGGGCCGAGAGGCACCAGTCATTATGATGTTGGTAGAGTGTTTAAAAGCTTCTGATTTGCGGTAAGGTAACTTTCACGGCTGAGCCACGATCTACTTTGTATTAATGAGCACAGGTCATTTTACAATTACAGGTGAAAAGTAGCAGGATTCTGCTAGTCACATGAGCGAAACCGCCATAGGACATAAATTATAGGACATGGCACGTGGGACAGACTTCCTAAGACAGAAACCGTCCTAGATGGCTACTTAACCTAGATGGTCTGTCCTGGGCGCCGATTTGTCCTAGGACAGATGGGCTAGGACAAATCCAAGTCTAGGACTGCTCGCCCGGCACTCTCAGCGCACCAGGACTTCCCCAGTCACAGGAGCGGTGTCCCACCTCATCACCCGTGACAGGACAATTGTCCTAGGCTTTATGGCTGCCTCTTGATCACTTACTAATAATTCCCACACTAGTATTCAATTCGACAAGAGTAGACATCAGGTATACAGGAGGAATATCATAAAGAACATAAAGAGATTACTAGCAGAAGCATGTATAAGACGGAATAACTTCAGTTAGTGCATTATAAAACAAAGTCATGTGTTTATAGTACCTCTGATATCAAAGTATCAAACATCCCCAGACCCTAAATCCACCCCTACCAAAACTCTCTGACCTGATACCAACATGATATGTGCCTCTACTATTCCTAGTATACATACTGGCTAACAGAGGACGATATCTTTCCAATAGCAGTTGCACAAGATATTCGAACAAAAATCCTCTTCTAAGATAGAAGAGAGTAATCCTGCTAGGCATAGATATACAATATCTGTATATTCTTCGGTCGTTTTATCCTTATATATTGCAGCTTCGATTACTCTAGATAGCGGCAATGTTCGATCTCCTATGATATGCTGGATCCTGGGAAATCTTTGATACTAATATCGCTTAGTCATATGCCTTGTCGCCGATAATGTTAGCAGAAGCATATAACAGCAGCGGACATCTTGCATACTCATGTTACTTTGATCTGAACCCAAGGCAATAATTGTTGGATATTGAAGTGACTAGAAGCTTCTAGTATACAGGTGATAAATATAGTGGTAAATAAGTATAACTAGAACTTCGGATGAGTCACACTAGGTGGCAATCGTAGGACTCCAAGTGTATATATAGAGCACTTCCTACTGTAGAACTAATGAAATATCGCTGACATAACCCACCAATAATGCTGGCGTCGTGCGGCTCTCTTTTCAATAGTCTAGCTGAAGCTGACAACGTTGACTCTTCACATCCGCACATACTAGGATGTCCTCCCTTGAGAAGAGCTCAGAGGACTTGACTAGTACTTCACGTTCACCCCATGGCAAATGAGGATGTACGCCATAGAGTCTCGCAAAGCTAGATTTTATGGCACTTCTTGCAATATGGTCACGTGATAGACGAAAAGGGTAGGAGAAATGTGATTGGATTCTTAAGACTGTGAAGATACTGAAGATACTGAAGATGCTGGAGATACTGATGAACAAACCAAGTGCAGCAGTCTGTACTTATAGACAGGAATCCTCCCTACAAACTCATAGAACGCGTCACACTGTCACACCATGTGATGGCATGTGACGCTATGCGTCTCACCAGGGCAGCACTATCTGCCCAGAACCAGGGTACTGATTACCCTTTCCAACAGCACTTTCGCGATAGCCTTGGAGAAGATAAGAAGATGCGATTGGGATACTCTTGCACAGTGTTTCCAGTAGTGCAGCCAGAGCTACACCACACGCCAAGACTCAAGGGAAGAGCCACACTGTCACGGCACCACACAGAGACCTCAAGAAGAGCATGATAGTATTCGCACTAAGGCAAGAGAAAACTAAGCTAAGGAGAGAAGAAGAACTCTGGGAAGAGCTTGAGCTTATGTATAGGAGCTTTACTAAGCCACGCTAGGCAAATGAGAGAAGGCTAGGTTTACCCCCGCGGCGGGGGAAAACATTGGAGAGGGCCAGGCCAGTCACACACTCTACACTGGGAATATCGGTAATATATTGTGACAGCTCTACGCAATGGAGTCTCACGCATTGAAGACTCTATGCAAAAGGTACTGTATTTACAAAGATAATAAGGTAAAGAGAAAAGAGAAAAGTTCTATGAGTATACAAATTAATATATCCGAAGGGCGCGCTAGCGCGCCACGCGTCGCTACGTATCAAGTCAAGTGACATTCGCCAGAACTGTCACATATATTGGGTAAACTGCATCAATTTGCATGGGAGCTGTAAGGAAACTCACACTGCAGTAATTTTCTTGGCAGTATTTTCCGCACTACTGGAAACACTGCTCTTGCAGAAGCTCTTCTCTTGGAATGCCTTCGCCAAAGCCAATGTCACTGTTCTACACCAGCCGACGTCTTGTAAGCATTTAGGACGTCATTTTCATAGTATAAGTAGATTTGTGTGACTAGAGAGACTGCTGTATATGTTTTGTTCATTAGTATCTCCAGCATCTTCGCAGCCTTAATAATCCAACCACGTTTTCCATAATCTGTCCCCTCTCGTCCGTCACGTGACCATATCGCAAGACTTGCGCTTGACTATGAGAGAAATCAACACATTAAGCAAGATAAGACCCGTATAACTTTTCGTAGAGTCGAGAACTACGCCTCCTCTTAACCGACGTAGTATTGGCATCTTCGAGTGGGTTGTTAGATTCCAGCTCTTCTCGGAGGTATTTCCTCTTAGCTAAAGATGTGTCGCCCTCCGCGGTCCGCTTTCGGTTATTGGACTCTATTCATTTCGATCAGCATTATGTCTCGTTATGTCTTGGGAAGATTGATCTTACTCTGGTCTGTGTCAGCCGGTTCTGCCTCTTGTAGCCAACCCAAGAGGGACGTTTGTGCAATGTTGGCAAAATTCTCCGGCCGCCACTTTTGCCCCCGCTGCCTCACTGGCTTGCACAGCTCGTCGAATGCAAGAGATAAAAGCCGTGTTTGCAGACAATCCTGCAGAGCCCGATGATTGAGCCCGATCAGGTGATGACGGGGGAAGAATAAGGGGAATAGGATTTCCAACTTCACGGGGAACCCCTTGAGTCCAGGTGGTGCCACGGAGAGATTAGTTCGGAAGAGCTGCAATAATGATATACAGTTCTCATCTGGCGGTAGGACCCCACGATGTCCAGCCGATTCCAGGAAAAGCCTCAAGATTCTCAGATCAGTCCGTCCTGTATGATATACAAGGACGATCGTGTTTTGTGTGATCCCTGCTGCTTGGATTTTGGATGCAATTTCATCTGCATTCAAGCGACCCATCTTGGGTGATCGGGATGGGGAAAAGACTTGAAATGCTTTGGATCGGCCCAATGTTCCCAAGAAGGGATTATCGCCCCATGTTCTGTGATCTAAACCGTTCTCATGCTCGACGCAGGTATTGATTAGAACTTTGCCAGATATTTTCTCGATCATGGCAAATTCCCAAAGCTGGCCCGAAGCAGGAGAGAACTCATCGTCCAGAATCACTAGGTCCGAACCAGCTCGCCTGCCTTGTTGGATTTCGAAGTTTCGGTTCTGTACGATATCGTAGCCCGGCGGAAACTTCCACCTTTTATTCACTGTAGACTCAAAAGTTGCTTGAAGAGATTTCATATTTCTGATACTCTTCTCGCGATGGACTTGGTTGATGCGATTATGAAGCTTTTGGTCGAAAAGGTGTTCAATGCAGCTTCCTGATACACGAAAGGAGGGCCGGCCACAGCCTTTGAAAGCGCAAAAAGCTTTCCCATTATTGAGTTCCACATCGAGAGACACGAGGACAGCTGTAAGTTGAATGACGGCTCGGCATGCGACACAGCGATTGTCGAGTTTCATGCGTGATTGGTTTGTGACCAAGACTAGACGGGCAGTATCAAAATCGAGAACAACTTCATTTGGGCACTTCTCTGACACGAAGTGACCAAAACCTCTGCTTGGTCCTATACATGTAAGGCCCAGGTTCACTGATGATACCTTGAGTTCTTTATGGCTACCTATCCAGTCCATTCTGCGTTAATAAAGACTCATGACAAGGGAGAGAAGCGTATGACATACTCCAGAGTGTGGTATTCTGTTCTAAGAGCCTTGTGCGATTTGCTTTGGAAAGTATCTCGGTTTCGCCAAGGGACACATCGAGTTCACCCTGAGCGCTGAGTGATGAGGTAGACTGTTCTTGTTCCTCGCAACCTGCGAAAATATCGTAAATATCCTCAATATCGTCTGGTGGATTCTCGGTCGAGTCGTAGCCCTCATTTATCGCATCTTCTTCGGTTGGATCAAGGCCATCGTGATGCAGTATCACCGAATACAAGGGACAGCTGCTATGCACACGCAGCTCTTGGCTTGTAGCGGAACATAGTCAGCGTCGATATCGAGGTCGCCGTACTTGATGTGCGCTCCCTTGTGCTGAGCCAGACCAGCTTTCGTAAGTCGCCTACCTGCCACAGCATTTCTGCACATTTGGAGGGGACACAAGAAGAAACTTCGAGTTGGATGCTTAGGATCATCCGCATGCTCAAATGCATCCGTTAACGCTGTGAATCGCTTGAAGCAGCCTTGTCTAGGGCAGAGGAATGGGTGAGTATGACGAGCTGCATGGTCTTGGGCCCTCTTTTTACTTTTAAACATGGCTTTGCACCCATATTTTTCTGCGATAGGACATGGATATCTCAATCCAAGATGTTTCGACTGCGCGTGGATTTTTGCATCCCCTCGTCTCTTGAACAGGGTAGCGCAGCCATGCTCTTCCGCAAATGGACAAGGAAATTGCAGTTGCCGATGTCTTGAATCCGCATGGCAATTTGCACCTGTAGCGGTAGTGAAAGTGACCTGGCACTTTTCTTCTTCTGCAAGTGGACAGGGATATCGAAAACCCAGGTGTATCGTTCTCGCATGCTCTTTTGCGCCACATGAACTAGTGAATGTAGTTGTACAGTTTTCCTCGGCGGCCAGGGGACATGGATATCTCAATCCAAGATGTTTCGACTGCGCGTGGAATTTTGCATCCACTCGTCTCTTGAGTAGGGTAGCACAGCCATGCTCTTCCGCAAATGGACAAGGAAATTGTTGCCGATGTGTTGAATCCGCATGGCGATTCGCATCTGTAAGGGCAGTGAAAGTGACCTGGCACTTTTCTTCTTCTGCAAGTGGACAGGGATATAGAAAACCCAGGTGTATCGTTCTCGCATGCCTTTTTGCGCTACTTGAACTACCCAATATAGCTGTACAGTTTGCTTCGGCGGCCAGGGGACATGGATACCGCAAATGGTTATGTTTCGCTTCTATATGTATTCTCGCACCCACGAGAGTGATGAAAGAAGATGTACAGCCGTTCTCTTTTGCAAGGGGGCATAGGAAGCTCTTCCCCGCGTGGTTAGACTTCAGATGTGCCTGTACACTCCCGGGACTGCGAAAGGTAGCCGTACAGCCGTATTTCTCTGCCATAGGACATAGACATTCACCATTCTCCGCCATTTTGTATCTTGAATGTCTTAAGGCAGTAGAACTTTTCGGAGTCGGGGCAAGGAGGCCTAGAATTAAGGAGGTAAGTAAATCAATCGCACAGCTAAAATGACGTGATATGCATAATAAAGAAAGCTTCCATACATCTTGCAGATTATTCGGAGGGCCTTTTTGTTTGGTTTCAGAATATTATATTGGAAGGCTCTGCTCTCACGCACCACTGAGGTACGCTCCAATGACGTCTACTTTAAGTTGACCGTCCCCGGCCGGATAAAACTTGTTGCGGACCGTGCCAAACGGGAGCAATTCTAAAGAGACGATTCTCGCGAACAGTGAAAATCTAGCTACGGAACTAGGCCTAATTGGGATAGTCCATCACATGACCAAAACCACCCCTTGACAGCACTGTAAATGACAATTGTGGGTGGGCAGAAGTGTGTGACAAGTCGGAGGTTTTACGTGTAGTTTTGGACTTCACGAATTGGACGACTGATTATAGTATAAGTTGATATTCTCCGAAAGAGAAGCCTGGCTGTGCTAAGGTGAATCGTTGACTAAGCTAAGCGAACTATTCCCCTCCCCACTACTCGAAAAAATTTTAAGATCTGGACCAGTTAGGGAGATTTTCCCGACCACCTACAACGGATATCGCCATTGTCAACGGTGAAAAACAGAAGAACTAAGAAAAGAGATCGAGATCCACCCGACTTTATCTTGCTGCGTTGACGATGACGCCGGCTATCAAGGATTCTTCCTCCCCCTCCCCCTCCCCGGATCCGACAACCGACCTCCATTGGGGTGATTACCGTGGAGGTAAGATATATGATATGATTCCCCTCACTTCACTTGTTGCATCACCTTCTCACCTATCTATCCACTGCAGCCATCCATGAGATATTCGCAACCAATGCCAAGCGGTTTCCGGACAGGCAATTGTCATTGAAACCAAAAACAAAAACAGCCCACGAACCTCCCAGCGCACTTTCACATATCACCAGATCAACGAGAGCTCCGACCAGTTGGCACACCACTTCCTGGCTCATGGGTGTGAAGTGGGAGATGTGGTCATGATATATGCTTATCGAGGGTCGGTTCTTCCTCTACTTTCTCCTTCTCGTCACTGACTAGCGGGAATTCAGGGTCGACTTCGTGGTTGCCTATATAGGCGCCCTCAAGGCTGGTGCAACTGTCAGTGTGCTTGATCCACAATACCCTCCAGAGCGCCAGAAGATACTGTTGGACGTTGCGAGCCCTAAATTCCTTGTCTGTATCCAAAGGGCTAATGAGGAGTTCGGCAAGCTTTCTGACATTGTTATGGACTTCATCGCGAGCAATCTAAGCATCAAGTTTACTGTTCCGGCCCTAGAGCTTTCCGATAATGGGAAGCTCAAAGGGGGCAATGTTGACGGCAAAGATTGTCTCAAGCCTGAGGTCTCCGGCAGAGAGGAATTTTCCAATGTCTTTGTTGGGCCGGATTCGGTTCCTACTCTGAGCTTTACGAGCGGATCCGAGGGTAGGCCGAAGGGCGTCCAAGGACGCCACTTCTCACTGACCTATTACCTACCTTGGATGGCAGAGAGATTTGGTCTTTCCGAAGAAGACAGGTTCAGCATGCTCTCAGGAATCGCCCATGATTTCCAATTCAAGTAAGCTATTCCCTATCCAAATACCCCTACTATCGTCTGTAACGCGGAAGGTCTAACGAGTGCATACAAAGAGAGATATCTTCACCCCGCTCTTCCTAGGCGCCAAATTAGTTATCCCTCCGGCTGATGTGATTGCCTACGAGCTGCTTGCGGACTGGATGAAGGAGCACAGCATCACAGTAACGCACCTGACTCCCGCCATGGGCCAGATCCTTGTTGGCGGCGCCACAACTCAATTTCCCTCCCTTCGGAACGCCTTCTTCGTCGGTGATCTCCTGAACAAAAAAGATTGCAAGAAGCTGCGCGAACTTGCACCTAATGCTACGGTGATCAACCTTTATGGCTCGACCGAGACGCAGCGTGCCGTATCGTTTTTCGAGGTCCCAAGCAAAGCCCGCGACCCTACGTTTCTAGATCACTTGCCAGATGTTATTCTTGTTGGGCAAGGCATGCTACATGTTCAGCTCTTGGTTGTCGATCGCGAGGACAGGACCAGGCTCTGGGGTAGGCGAGCAAGGGGAACTGTTCCTTCGAGCAGGGGGTCTTGCAGAGGGGTATCTTGGGGACGACGACAAGACGGCGGAACTCAACCGATCTAAGTTTCTTCCCAACTGGTTCGTCGATCCTATTAAGTGGAAGCAGCAGTATGACCATCAGGTTGCTTCGGGAGCTTATGACGCTTGGATAAAGCTTTACAAGGGACCACGAGATCGCATATACAGAACCGGTGATCTTGGTCGACTGCGTGCCGACGGAAGTGTGGAGTGTATAGGGCGGATTGATTCGCAGGTCAAGATCCGTGGCTTTCGAATCGAGCTAGGCGAGATCGACATATACTTATCACAGTATCAATATGTGCGCGAAGACGTCACTATAGTTCGAAGAGACAAGGACGAAGAGCCAACACTCGTCACATATTTCGTTCCCGAGACAAAGCGTTGGTTTCAATACCTTCAGCAGGAGGGAGATGGGAATTTTATCGAGCAGGACTTACTAGATGATTCGATGGCTGGAATGCTTAGGCGATTCAAGTCGCTGTCCGAAGACTGCAAAAAGTTTCTTGCAACCAAGGTTCCTAAATACGCTGTTCCCAGCATCTTCATTCCTCTGGCTCGGATGCCCTTGAGTATGTTCCTCCTGATGAAGCAGATCCTCATTCTCTAGACTAACAAACAACCTTAAGATCCGAATGGCAAGATAGACAGACCGTCACTTCCCTTCCCCGATGCGGCGGATATTTCTCTTCTCTCTAAGAGGAGGGCTTCGTCCATGACTGCCAATATGACCGATAGCCAGACTCGACTAGCTACGATATGGGCATCGATCCTCCCCAATCGCTCTGCACGAATGCTTGTGCCGGATTCCAACTTTTTCGATGAAGGCGGTCACTCCATCCTCGCACAGCAGTTATTTTTCCGTCTTAAGAAAGAATGGAAGGATATCGACTTGCCAGTGAGTGTGATATTCCAGTCTCAGACCCTCGGGGCCCTTGCCGCAGAGATTGATCGCGCCAAAGACCCTATTGGTCTGCGCCTCGACGCGATGCCTCTCCTTGGAGACGGAAATGTCGAGGATGAGGCGTACGCGGCGGATGCCAGGGATCTAGTGCGTCAATTTCCCGAGTCCATCCGGAGCGCAGCAACAGACTGGGACTACGCAAAAACCCCTCCCACCGTGTTCCTAACTGGCTCCACGGGCTTTCTAGGCTCGTATATCCTACACGAGCTCCTCGAGGGCCCTGCCAAGGCGCGTGTTATCGCGCACGTGCGAGCCAAGGACGCAGCGGCAGGTCTCGCTCGACTCGAGACCACAGCCAAGGCTCACGGCCTGTGGTCCCCAACCTGGACATCTACATCCAGGCTCGAGATCGTGGTAGGAGATATCTCCAAGCCACAGCTCGGTCTATCTCAGAATATCTGGGATCGCCTCTCCGGCGAGGTTGACACTGTCATCCATAACGGCGCCCAGGTTAACTGGATGCTACCGTACTCCAGCCTGCGGGCGGCCAATGTCCTTGGTACACTGTCTTGCATCCGACTCTGCGCTACCGGAAAGCCCAAGCGGTTGGCATTTGTCAGCTCAACCTCGACGCTAGATAACGAGTACTACGTCCGGCTCTCGTCGAAGGTCGGAACCGCTGTGCTGGAGACGGACGACCTGGAGGGCAGCCGCAAGGGTCTTAGCACAGGGTATGGGCAGTCTAAGTGGGCGAGCGAGTTTATCGTGCGTGAGGCTGGACGCCGGGGCCTAGTTGGCGCCGTTGTTCGCCCAGGGTACATCACAGGGGATCCGGAATCCGGCATTTCAGTTACAGACGACTTTCTAGTCCGACTGTGGAAAGGGTGTTTGCAGGTGGGAGCGCGTCCTAACATTTCAAACACGGTCAACGCAGTTTCTGTCACACAGGTCAGTCGCATCATTGTCGCCGCAGCGTTCCATCTCCCTGCTGCCATCGGGCAGTCCCTAGGCGTGGCTCAGGTTACCAGCCACCAGCGCCTGACGTTAAATGAGTGGATTGGTACTCTTGAGACGTATGGGTATCGCGTGCCGATGGTGTCGTACAAGGAGTGGTGTACGAGGGTCAAGGAATACGTAAGTAATAACGCTAAGGAGGAGGAGTATGCTCTGCTTCCACTATTCCACTTCGTAGTAGGAGACTTGCCTGCGAATACTATTGCCCCAGAGCTAGATGATGCCAATACGGTGGCAGCGCTCAGGGCATACGATAAAGAGACAGGATACCAGGGTCCTTTAACTACAAACGCTGTAAGTGTGCAGATTCTAGGCATATACTTAGCGTACCTAGTTGCAGTTGGCTTCCTACCTACGCCGGCGAAGAAGGGCGAGTACATGTTACCCAGGCTCAATGAGACGAGGTTACAGGCTTTGGCTGTAGGCCGACTTGGTGGGAGGTCTGCGAGGCCGTGAAAGGTAGCTATAGATCCTGAGGTGGCACAACAATTGCATCATTTCAAAAAGACAAGGGCTATATTCATAGCTAAAGAATAAAAGAAACAAGTGAAATTAAATAACTCCAAAAGCATCTATCTCGGATGAACTTCTCACAGCCATGACATCCTCGACTGCTGAACAGGATCCGAAACGAGCTGAGCGAAACCGTGGGACCTAATCTGCTTCTCTAAAACTGCCCTCGAAGGAGCGCAGCGATGGATTCCATCGCTGTCATCACCAACTCCATGATCTGTAAGCGCTGTCATCTTTTTGACCAGCATGACCGGAAGAAGCTCGAGTCTTCAACAATTCGTAACCTTAGGTGTAATCCCAACGAGGCTGGTTACTCATAAGCCAAGCCTCTATACTAAACTCGGCATGTCACGTTGCTCCTCGCCATCGCGCCGCTTCTAAAAATTCCCATTTTCGGCATCCGCTTCGTTGGTCCTCGTCGCTTCTCCCGCGCACAGCCACTCCTAGCTTCTATTTTTGTCCCCCAGCTTTTCGCTTTGGCTGTGGCGTCACCATTCCCTCCATCCATTCGTCACCTCCGACAAAAAGTCGCAAGAAGCTTGAACTTCCTACGGCTTTCGTGTTTATGAGGTGCAGCGTCATAGGTACATCACAAGCCTCGTGTTTCTCGTACAAAGATAAGTATTTTATCGCCGAGGTGAGGCTTGGCTGCTGAATACGCGGTGCTGGAAGCTGATGCGAGTGGTGGCTGGGATTTCGGGGAAGAAATGTACAAAAGGACCGGATGCCCACTGTAATAGTGGGGAAGGGAGAGTTAAGTACCTCTGTTAAGTACCTTTTCTTTTGTACCTTTGAAAGATCGACTTGAAGGAATTCACTCGCTATTCCGATTTATTGGATTTAGACTTTCACTCGCTTCTTGAAAGATACGTCCGTATACCCATTCCTATCGCAACCCCATCAACTAGCCAATCGAAGTTATATACCAGACGACCCCATCTCCACAACAAAAACAGAATACGTCTGTCAGACCAGACGAAATGTATTTCTCCTCGTCAACATTACTTGCCTTCGCGGTCACACTCCTCAGCACCGCTTCCATCGTCACTTCAACACCGATACCATGCTCAGATGTAAGTCTTCCTAGTCTTCCTCCAGTTCTTCTGTTGCTCAGTCACTCACATTTTCTAGGAAGTAAGAGATCAGGTCCTCATCGGACAGCTAGATCCAAGCGCATGCTGTTCGTATGGTGTGTGTAAAGGTGATGTGAATGTGCAGGGAGGATGAACGACTGGATCGTATCATGGTAGCACGGTTTTCGATCTTTGATACGAGCGAGCATTGGGACAGCGACTTTTTGGAGTCTGGGAAACGACATATAGATCATGGGTGCATATCAGGGCGTTGGGCATTCTTTCGGATCATTCGGAATGATGGGAACGAATCTCGTTGGGTAGCATGGACAATTGCAATACGATGTTGCAATGAAAGGGACGAGTTACGGAGATGGCGATAGACATGTACATGGAGAAGGAAATATTGTGGCACATGCAAATTGTAGATGATGCTGAGAGACTGGTACATACCGATACGACAAATTATTACCAAACAAATCGAGGTCATCCTCGTATTGCCTCTCACCCCACCTTGGCCGCTACAAAGCTCTTGCTGTCAGTGATAAACCCATACGAAGCCTACATACCTCGTTAGTAACTCTCAAACTACCTGTCCATCGGAACCAGCTTACTGCAATGTTGTAAAATGTAATCTCCTTCCCGCCAACCGTCGTAGTCCCACAACAATCATCAATCAGGACACAATTCCACCCCTCATTATACCCATTCGTCAACGTCCCTAGCACGCATTGATCCGTATTTACCCCTGTGAAAAGCAAGGTGCTCTTCTTCTCTGCTTTTAAAGTTTTGTATAATGGTTGCTCGGGAGTCCAGAGACCACTCATGCGGTTCTTCGCACAGTGGAAATCGGCAGGTTGGACGTGGGCTTTGAGAGGAGGGTAGATGTCTGCGTTCCAGGAACCTGCGAAGAGGCATCGTCCTTTGGTACCACCTAGATCGGAACCAAGACCAGTGTAGGGTCGTGTTGAAGTCGTAGTGGATTGTAAAGTGTCTTTGAGGAAACCGCGATGTACGCCGGCGGGGATGGTGGTCATGTCGTGGTCGGTCAGGCCCCAGTTGAGCCATATTATCTGCAGAGAGAGGAGAATTAGTTAGCCACTTAATAAAATATGACGATTGCTGGAAGATTTATGGGGAATTAAACCTGAATCTCAGCTTCTCTGCACTTCTCTATAACTTTAATCGTAGGTCCCACAGCCTTCAACCCATTCGGATGCTCCATACATTCCGGATCAAGAAAGAAGTTCTGCATATCGACGACAACCAATGCCGATGATTCGGGATCAATCGTCACTGAAGTGTCTTTTGGTCCTTCCGTGGTAGGTATCGTCATCTTCTTCTTAGATCCTCCCGAGATATCGTACGTCTTGGTTGTTTTCGAGTAATGCCATTCTTGGCCGGGCGGACCAAACGAGATGTCGGAACTCATGGCGGATGGATTGAAGAGGATATCGCAAAGAGGAAGGAAGGGAGAAAAGTGGTAAGATGGAACACATCATGATCGTGGTTGTTGGTGACATTTGGGGCTATAATTGTACACAGCAATGGTGGGGGGAATGAACCGGGTGTAGATATCGGATCGACAATCTCCTATCGGCCCCCTGTTTAATCAATAAATATGCACCAGAAACGCGATCCACCGTCCTCCCGCCAGGGCTCACCACGAGGCTGCACGGCTCAGCCACAGCTCACTATCTCCATGCATCTGTAAATCTTTCTTTCACAATGAATCTCAGCCTTCTACCGCATCAAAATGGCAGAGCTTCTCGGCGTAGCCGCCAGCGGCATGAGCGTAGTCTCGCTCGCAATCCAAGTCGCAGACAGCATACAGAAACTGAAAGCCTTCTACAGCCTGATTCGCGAAGCACCGACCGAAATATTCCTCCTCCTTGACGAACTTGAGACCTTGAGTCTTATACTCGAAGATATCGATAACAGTATCCAAGGAAATGTGTTTCTGGATCCGCGGACCAAAGGGGCAGTGATAAAGAGTTATCGCTTGTGCTCAAAGAGTGGCGAAGCTCTGAGAAATTTGGTGATGGAGTTGGAAGAAGGAATGGCCAGGGGAAAGAAGAGGGGTGGATTTAAGGTGGCTCTGAAGAAGGACAAGATTGAAGAGATCAGGAAGAAGCTTGAGAGTTCGAAGGCGACAATGCTGTTGGCGAATCAGTGCTACAACAATGCCATTCAGAGGCAGAATTGGGAGAGTCATGAGCGGGATATGGTCGAGATAAAAGCTGCAATGGAGCAATTGTCCCGAACGAAGATGATGATTGTGTCTAATGAGAACATTTATCTCGAAGAGGCCGAAGTCACGAAGGATGGAACATCCAGCAATACAACCGGCTTGCAAGGAGATTCTGTTTCTGGGGTGACTCGATACTCGCAGAGGTACCAACACGGGCGTATTGCCAGGCAGGAAGGCATGAAAAGATTACTAGGCATGCTTGAGGTGGTCATGTCTAACAGAACGGGAACGACGGCGACCTCAATATCTCTCAATCTGCCGGCTTGGATTCATGCTCGGAGATACCAACTTTGCCTTACAAAATCCGTTCAAGGATGGGATCAAAGCTTTCGATCCTACAGAGTTGTTTCGTACGATGCTTTGGTTTTCGAATACTGCATGACGGGGAATGTGGCAGGGCTGAGTGAACTATTCGAGACTGGGCAGGCTTCTCCATTCGAAATGGATCCTGAGGGAAGGACTCCTCTTCATGTAAGGATTGACACTGTGGACAAAGGCAAGCGTTGACTTCATGCCAGTATGCCGCCTTATACGCTCGGCCAAAGGCCTGCCACTTCCTTTTAGATAACGGTGCAGACGCCACAGTACCCACTTCGTGGCATGGAGAATTTGGGAATGCGGTTGATGATATAGAGCAGCGGTATTTTGGCCTCCCGCTCATTGAAAGACAAATGGTCTATCGAGGACGGGCAGCTTATTCGTAAGAGACTCAACCTCATCTCGTTATGTATATATCTAACAATATAGGACCCCTTTGCACCTCTTAGTTATGATCGGGGCACCCTTGATTGAGGGTGGTAGAGAAATCTTCACTACTCGTCATTATGATTGCGATCGTCCAATTGAGGATGATTTCTACGACACGGTGGAGGCGCTCATCATGAGAGGACACTGCGACATTTTCGACAAGGATCAATTCGGCTTCACAATCCTGCAGGCATACACTGGTCCCTTATCAACGTTCCGCTGGCTAAAACGACAGAATGAATTCCAAATCTCCAATATTTCTATTGAGGATCTCCAAGAACTTCTCAGTTGGTTGGCGCTATCCGCGATAACTGCGGCTGGGACCGATTCTTTCCAGGTCTTACGAGAGATTATCCCTGAGGGCAAAACCAACAGACAAGTCGCTCAAAACTTTTCGAATACGTTCGCGAGTATCCCCAACCTGCTCTTCTATATTTCTATCACTTGGACAATCTGGGATGCGGCAACTTCTATATGTAGCAGTGATATAAAGAAAGTAATTGTGGAATTAATTGGTGCAGGATCAGAACTTCACGCCGTTCGGAAGGAATACTCCAGTACAATTCTACTGGAAATAATCCTGAGTTCCCTGCCATACTCCCAGTCGGTGATGAGGTCCACTGTCCGAAGATGGTTACGTCTGCTCGTCGAGGCTAGCGTTGATTTGACAGAATTCGGACAAGTTGAAAATACTCTCCATGATGAGAATCAAGTGTCTTGGGCCTTTTACTGCGATATAGAAATCACATCCGGACCAAAGGATTGGTGTTATTTTGAAATTCTGGAAATTCGACTGGGAGCAAGCCCAGATGACTTTCATATCGAATTGGAAGACCTATATGTGTCTGAAGGGGAGCTTTTGGAAGATTTCTGGAAGTGGGTAGAGGACTCCACTATTTCGGATTGCGGGCAGACCCACGCAATACCTGGAGCCTGGACTGACGTTTGAGGCTCATCGAGAGCAATGAAGCACTTTTCAAAGCAAAAGATCGAAGGCAAGTAAGCATTTCTCGCAGAATATCAATTACTCATCCTCAAGCAGATGGCGGTTACTAAAAAGCCCTCCCTATCTCGACACGCGGAACGTATCCAGCATGCAACTCAACAGCCGATTCCGTCGTCTCCAACTGTGGCATCTCATCCAAGGGATTACTACTCAGCTCTCCCGGTTTCCGTTCACGGTCACAAGCACCATCCTTCTCTCGTTCTACAACATGAAAACGTCGCTTCCGAGAGCATATGACTAAAGCTACCGCAACTATAGCTGCGAGCACCCCACCGACGACGCCAACACCGATCCCTGTCTTCGCTCCCGTCGTAAGCCCGGAGTCTGAATGAGAAGAGGAAGGAGGCGCGCTACTACCCGTGGCCTGATTTATAGCAGATGAAGTAGACACTGTAGAGCTGATGGATTGATTGGAGGGAAATGAAGGGCGAGTAATGTTGCTTGGGTTCAAAAGACTCCCAAACATGTTAGCAGGGTTTTCCAATCTAGGATCGAATTCACAAGACTCACTCATCAACAACATGAAATACGCCATTAAACCCAAAATCATCCCTCTCCGTGACCCTCGCAGTATTAACCCAAATATCCCCATCCCTCACCGTAATCAACAACGGCAGTCCCGCATCCGTCATCAACGTCGTCCCATCCTCGAGCGCTGTCGAATAAATCACCTCACTAACACTCTGGTATTTCACTAAATCTTCCAACACCGTCTGATTATCGCCTGTAACGTTCAGATCCGCCAACGCTTGCTGAGAATTTGCTACGAACCAGGTCAGATCTGGAGTCGAGGAGAAGTTGTCGATGAAAGGACGATTTTCGGCGCTCAGGAAGCCCCCTTCGTTGCCGATGGCTATGAAATAGGAGAGGTTTAGGGCGGTGATAGTTTGGATGGTGTCGAATGGCATGTAGAGGACCGTATCGACGATGTGTACTATGCCGCCTGTTGCTATTATATCCTAGGTTGGTGGTGAGCTGTGACGTGAACAGGATGGAGTGGGATGCTGACGGCTGTGAGGACAGTACTGTTGGTGTTCAGCGCTGATCTGAACACAACATTTCCCTCATTGAGAGCCTTAACTCGTTGACCTCCCGTCACGTTACAGTAAGAACTATTCGTCAGCGCAGTAGGGATGAAGAGCGGGGTGCTGGAAAGAGATGCTGATGGGTGTGTGCCATTGAGTAGATGGTACGTCAACATAGCTTCGATATAATCCCTCGAATGGTTCCCTGTGAGCCATGTCGAGAAAGCGTCATTAGTTGGTGCGAGAAACGTGAAGTTATCTGCTGTTTTGAATTGTTGCGCGAGGCTGGGAAAGGAGGCGACATAGGACGCAAGACTGGTCAATTGGGGGTCTGCGGACAGGACTTCGGGGATTGTTTGCGAGGACACGGATGATGACAACAGGGACCAAAGTATAAGCAGGTGTTCGGACTTCATCCTGAGAGTTGGAGGAGAGGAGAGAATAGGACTGGAAAGGTGACTCTAGTCATCTTGAAGAGATTCCCATCCCCTCTATCCATTCTTGGCATTTCAACCTTATTCGCAGCCCAGAAAAGCCACGAAGCACTTCATCGGATTTGAGCAACCACACCAACGATTTTGTCTCTTTATTCGCCAGGACAAGAAATGCCTAGATTCTTCATCCTTGTAAAGAAGTCGTTTTGTTTGTTAGATCGTACAAAAGAGGTTTGCTCAGCTTGAACTGTTCCCTCTGACACGTCAAATACCCAGAAAAGTTCTTCAGTTTCGTGCCTCGTCAGCACGCGAAAGTAAGTCTGATAAAAGATGGTAAGATATTCAATGGCGGGCCGAAGAAAACATAGAATCTATGGGAGACTTCACCTAGAAAGGTAGACCAAATCCCTTCCGGACACGTTCTCATATTCATCGTAGCCATCACTGGGTATATACAAAGTAAACGCCAGCTCTTATTCAATACCGACTCCTTGTTCTACCCCTTAAGTTCTCCTTCCACAAACAACAAATACTCTTACTCTCACACCATTTCTTAACCTCCTTTGGGTCCACTTCTCCATCCCAACCCGCTTTCTCCAGTGCTCCAGTATTAAGCCAGACCGTCAAGTCTTCCAGAATGATAGGGTCATAGAGCAGTATCTTCTCATGCCAACTGGGATTTGACGAATCTGTGGATGGCGGCGCACTTTTGACAGCGGCAGTGATGTATTTGAATAGGCGGACCTGTGAAAAAGTCGGATAAAGCTCTCGACTGTCAACACTTGCGGACGAGGATAACTGCAGAGGCAATGGCGGTGTTCCAAGCTGTGACAAACGGCGACGAGGGGGAGACGGGGTTGGGGCGGTATCCGAGTCGGATATTTCGTCAAGCGCTTCTGCTTTTTCTTGAGCCTTTTTGGCCCTTGACAACGCGGCTGCGACTGAGGCTGTCTTTGTTCTTCGCTTTACCGGTGAACTTGATGTGCTGTCCATCTTCGGCCTACCTCGTGGCCTTTTTGGAGATGCTGCTTGAGCCCGACTTGACGGTGGCGCCTCGTTGATTGATTTCCTTGCCTTCTTTGGTGATGACATAGGTAAATTGGTATCACGAGTACTTAAGACCCCTGCCGCCTGTTGTTTTGCTTTCTGTTTTGCTTCCCAACATTTCTCTAACAGTGCAATCATCCCGTCTCTGGTCTTGACTGGCTTGAAGTGGTAAGATGCGACCTCCTTGATTAATTGGGCCATAGTGTATGCCGCGAAGTCTGGCATTGGCTTTTCGAGATCTTTAGATTTATTCGGTTTCGAGGGTTTGTCTGCTGGTGCCTTGGAAGCCTTGGGCGACGCCACTTTCGACTGCGTTGATGATCTTGCAGACGATTTGGCACTCTTCATGCTGCTTGATGGACTACTCAGCAACTCGAGTCTGATAGCCGTCTCTACTTGCCCAATTGGCTTTGGGCTGTTTTCAGCAATGCATGCCTCGGTCGGTGTCGTTGCTTCTAGCAATTCTTCAATATCATGCCAAGGCTTATCGTCCTCTTTGCGCGCCTCTGGAGAGGGATCTTTGGGCACTGTGACCGTGTGAAAATGCTTCGTTACAGCCGGCGAGTCAGCCAGATCGACCATCTCGACATCCAACAGTTGTCCGCTCCCATCTCGAGCAGCAGCAGACCATAGATGGCGTTTCATCGGCGATAGCGTTTTGCTATTGCTACTAAGCCGTACTGGCGAAGAAGCAAAGAGATCGTCATCATCTACTTCGTTTGAAGCTTGCATGGCGGCATGTATGTCCCGCAGAAATGTAGGTGATTCCTCTCGTGCCAATTGACTCGATGTTCCAAACACGAAATCTTGATTGCCAACCTGCTTCAATGCAGATTCGGGTGACAGTAAAATTGGTGCTTGTGCGGTTCCTTTTCCACGTTTGACAGGGCTTTTAGATCGTGGCTTCGGCGGGATTTTGAACCCATGATTGGTAACTCTGTCGGTCGTTTCGAAAGAGAAATACTGAAGCAGAGGCGCTGGTTTCGCAGACTCCTCATCTTCTTCAACATAAGCAGATGTTGCTTGTTCTGTAATCGTTTTGGGTTTCTTTTTGGGGGCTTTCGTTTTTGGTGCGGCAGTCGCATTGGAAGCAGAAACATTCGTTTTGACCAATTCGATGAGTTTTCGCTTCCTTGTGCCTGCTCCATTTGGTGCGACTTTTTTCGTAGTATTGTTGTCCATTTTGTTGAATCCGAAGTTACCAAACAGATCCTGAAAGCCTTTACTTCTTTCATCCAACCCTCTCGAGCCTCCAGAAGTCAATCGGCCATCTAGCAGATCCATGGGTACAGGTGTTGTCAGGGAGGGAGTCTCGGCGGTCGGCGGAGGTGGGGTCCAATTGGTGCGTCTCTTGACGGCTTCAACCAGTCCATAGTCCAAACAATCTACAAACGGATCGACATCAGCTGTAGCATCCTTCTTGGACTTTGTAGTCTTATCCTTCCCGGATTTCGATGTCGACGCTTTCGTGACTTGCCCATTTGGCAGCTTCGTCTGTGTATCACCATCCGCCTTCTTAGCCTTAGGTTTGCGCACAGCCATTTCTTTTGTTGCATCGCCGGCAGTAGTATCTGCTTCGGCTTTCTTTGCCCGCGACTTTCGGGGTGCCTTTCCCTTCACTACGCCATCTTCTGCAGGCTCGTCGTCCACTTTCTTTGTACGTGGCTTCCGCGTCTTCTTGACTACCGTGCCATCAATGGCAGCATCGTCCTTCTTAGCAGCAGTCTTCCGAGGTTTCTTTGACACCTTTCCGTCCTCTGCTCCCTCGCCGTTACGTGGTGCGGTTTTCCGTGATTTGGGCTTCCCCGGTTTGGTTGTATTATTGGAACTCAATATATCATCGCCCTCTGCCCCCAATCTCAATGATCGAATTGTATCCACGTCTTGCAGATTGTCCAACTTCAAAAGACTCGATGCGCTTGTGAACGAAGCGGTAGCATTTTGAGGAATTGGCGCAGCCCAACTTCCTGTACGCAATATTGGCACCTTTTTTGTAAATACCTCGCTCGGCGATGGTAATGGCGGAGAAGAAGACATGTTGTATATTGTGAATGGCCTTGGCGGGGAGGAAGAAATGATCCGTATTTCCCTCGAGGCCATTTTGAGAAGAACTGGGAAGACTTTGCGCCGGGCGCAAGTCGATATAAATGGAAGGAACGACAGGGTCGATATGTTTGTCTGTCACATTGGGAAAATAAAAGCGTTGTGACGAAGTTAAAGGTTGATGTGCTTTCCGATTTCGATGATGTTTACATTTGACAACGGGCAGGCGCGAGTTTGCGCCTGAGCACGTGAGGCCTCGCTAAAGACCTTTTAGCGCCAGGGCCTCCCACAAATCTTATCGTCGACTTCCGAAAAATTCCCCCCCACGAACCACGACGACTTCAAGTACTCTTCGAACGCTCTGTCAACCAGTGAACCCATAATCTACCTTGAAAAGCACCGCCAACATGGAGAACGACAAGGGAGAACTCGTTGATCTGTACGTAACCCGAGAAACGGCAATGCCACTACAGAAGCTCTAGTGAAGAGATTCAATTGAAGCTGACCTTCATCTTCACAGGTACGTCCCACGCAAGTGCAGCGCAACCAACCGCATCATCAAGGCCAAGGACCACGCATCCGTCCAGATCTCCGTCGGAAAGGTTGATGAGAACGGTCGATTCACAGGCGAGAGCCAAGTCTATGCCCTCTGCGGCTTTGTACGAGCGATGGGCGAGAGCGACGATTCTTTGAACCGATTGGCACAGAGAGATGGTCTGTTGAAGAATGTGTGGAGCGGAAGTCTGCAAAGATAAGGGCATATTTGGGAGTTTCTTCTGGTACGATATCCTGACTCGGATGATTTGGCTTGGCTGGTGCTAATACAGCTACGCAGATTTGCTTTTATGGGCTAGCATGGGTTGGAGAATGGGAGATCAAACATATTCGGTGGAGGAACAATGGGCTTGTTTGGCATTGAGCTGAGATAGGCACTCTTCACATTTGAGCAATCGACTACCTTTCCCACCTACGAATACTCTATGTCTGTGATATGTGCGGTCTCTGGATTCTTGGAAACGGCTCTTCGAAACTCCTCTTACTCACTCCAGGGTGGCCCTTTTTGTTCGAGGAGTCAGATTGCTATTTCGATAGCTGTGCAGCCGGAGATTGATAAACCTAGCCTTCTGAAGAGCTGTGACGTTAGAGCATCTCGTCAGAGCACAGATACGGGCCGGACATGATGTTGAAGGATCAAGTGATAGCCTGGGAGGACACACATGGACTCGCTTCTCCGGACTCGAGTGGGTGGTGGGAATATGCACAAGAGAGTAATTGGTAAGGTCTGCGGCGATCTTTAATAGCGTACAGAATCGACAGTTTCAATTGTGAAGTCGTATTTGGTAGGCTAGGAGAAGGCATTTTCAGCAACTTCTCCGACAACAGAAAGAATCCTGGAAATCCACACGCGCACGCCCAGCTTACCGATGGGAACAGGGCATCAAACTTTCATGGGCGTAAGATGGAATGGTAGTCTACAGAACCATCAGGAGTCGACGCAACATTACTTACGAACTCCCAACGAGGTACTCAAGAGGCGTCCTTAGAAATTGGATACTTGAACGGAGGAGTGCCATCCGGGCCCAAGGGAAGGCCGGGCTCATCTAGGGAATTAGCATTGCTGCCCTTCCATTTTCATCGAAACTTTTCAAATGGAAACCAATATTTCCTTAAGGCTCTTTGGAACGAGAAATCTGGCAGCTGAATCGTTGGGTCGACTTGTCTGGTTTCCGTCTTGTTGGAAGTCACAGCTTCTGTTTGGAGTTGAACAATTGCATCTCCTAGCTCGTTGTCGTGTTAGGCATTCGCCTTCATGGAACTCAAAACCCCATAGTTTTGCCAATTAATTAATTATCGCTGCCACTGAACTTTATGCACAGAACAGGAGACAGATCTCGATCCCAATCCCGATTGTCCTGCATTAGCGCAGCCTTAGCTATGACGTCGAGACTCTTGAACGCGCTCCTTCGTGTTCGCGATCATTGGCCTTCTCCCTTTTTTTCAAACTCTTCAATTCTCTATTACAATTGATGTTTAGACTCTTTCTCACCGAAACTATTACCCCAAGAACAATACTACACAAGAGAACACCAATTCTATTCGCGTCAACATTCCACCGAACACAATCACCAACATGCCTCCCAAAAAAGTCGTCGCAGGAAACGGCAAACGAAAAGCCTCCCCTGAAGTAACAGCAACAAATGGCTCTTCGAAAAAGACCAAAACCAATGGCTCTTCAGATCCGCTTCGGAGACCACACCCCAATACTGAAGAAAGCAGAAGCAAACGGCATCGTTCTTTGAGCCTACTATCCGCACGAAATGTCCAATGCACGAGCTCTTGCTTACAACAATGACGAGCTTCCATGACCTATCGAACTTCTCAACTCAGCGCTCTCAGAAACTCAATCACAGCGTGCAAAAATCGAAGTCAATGACGTCGTGGTGCATTGGTTCCAGGGCTGACCACACAAGTATCTGGCAAAACATCCATTGCAATTCCTCGTTGGAGACATTCCTTCACCAGCTTTGCTTCCCGCCGTAGCTCATCTACCTCATATTCGACATTGGTGAATAGATGCCTTGCGTCCCATTCTTCTAAAAGCTCCAAAATCCGTTCAGGAATCTTCTTTCTCTTCTCCACATAAAGCGGAATATCCAGCTTCGCCAGATCCCCCTTCAAAACTCTAATGCTCGCAGGATGAAATCCACTCCAACGGATGCCGTCAAATGGGCCTCGAAATCTAGGGACCAACGATGTACATGCAGAGCATTGGAACGCCTTCGATTTTGCCTTCTCGCTTGCAAGGTGTAAAGCATGATTGTCCTTCATTCTCAAATCACTCTGGTGAGCTTGCAAGTGGGGCTGGGAAACAATACACTGTCTATACTGCATGGTATAGATCTTGGGTTGCACATATCCACGGCAACTCGAAATTACTGGACTTATTTGAGGCCCCGGAGAAGAATCCTGGCAGTGCGAGAGAGAAGTTCTCAAGGATCTTCGACAACAAGATTCAGAATGCTCCCAAGAACAAGAAATTGACTGCAGAAGAGAAGAAGAGATTTCAAACAATGTGGTCAGCAGGAGAAGAAGCTGCACATGAGCGGCTTAAGAAGTTTGCCAAAGACCGCAGGGAAGCTTACCAAGCACGCCGCAATTTTCCAGCAGAAACTGGCACATCATCTCTGGGTCCCCACTTCGCATGTGGAAGTTTGGGTGCGAGAACTGCTGTATAGACTGCTCGAGAGCACAATGGCACCCGAAAGCTGGATAGTAGCAATCAAGGAATTCAGACTTGGATCACTGAAGTTGCATGGCGAGATTTCTATAAACATGGTCTAGCCAATTGGCCTTATGTTTGGTGGGTCTCCGGATTGTCGTTGCCAATCCCAAATAAACTGACACTGTCCACAATCTTCCCACACATCTTCTCACCCATCCTCCCTCCCTCTTCTCTTCCTCTCCAATCCCTCTCCTATTTCTCCAGCAAGACCTTCTTTTCTTGTTTCTACTCCAGATATCCGCATCCGCGCATGCACAACTCAGCACGCCATAAGCACTGAGCAGGCAAAAATATTAGAGAGGATTGAATCCAGACGAGCAGATAGAGGCAGCCCTAAAAAGGTATACACCACGATTAACTTCTGAATTAGCAGTGGAAGTTGATTTTGAATCAAATATTTATTGCATTACACTTTCGCCCAATGATAAAACCCTTGAGCTTGATTCTTATTATATTTTATCCAATTCTAATGTCTATCCCTGCGTGGCGGAAAACCCTACGTGCCGGAACGACTTCATAGTTTAGGGGTCTTAAATCTCTACCACATAAATATATAAAGTTATAATTAGTTTACTATTATTCTTTAGCTATTTCTCTATAAGAGTTCTGTTTATGGTAAGAAAATACTATAGTTGTGGTTATATTATCAATTGTCATATCAATAGCATTAAAGCCCTTTTGGCTATTCCCCCCTGTTCTATTATAACTATTGGCCTGTCTCCAAATTTCGGGACTGTAGCATGAAGCTCCTATCAAGAAAGAATATAGCTCTAAAGCTTAAAGACATAAAGCGGAAGGAAACCTTCATGCCGGATTTATCCGGACAAAGTGGGAGAAGGTATATAATAGAAGAATGCCACACTTTAAGTCAGGCTTGTGGCTGTGCAAAGTCTTGGTAACAGGCCCCGCAGCCTTGCAACCTTGGGCATGCCCTCTACTCAACTCTCTGAGAATACCTACAGAATTCGCCACCTCACAAGGGTATGGCCAGTGCGGATCGGCCATCCTCCCTGCTACAGTACTGTACAGTACTACTGCGTAGTTATGGCGCAGATCCAGCTGATGGTGCAGTCCTTAGGGTTAGACATATTCACTGGCAGAGTACTATAGGGCAAAGGTTAGACGTGAGAGCTTCATAAGGACAAATTTGGAATTAGATATTCGATGAGTTTAGATTAGTCCGTAGGTGTTTTTGGGTGAGGTGAGGTAGCCTTGACTTACTCAGAATGAAATCAAGCGGTCAATATCTCACAAGCGGCCAATATCTCATTAAGGAGCAGGAGACTTGGATCCCGTTGAAGGAAATGGTATTGAAATGCGAGAGCTTATAAAGAAGGAGAAGGGAATTAGAAGATGATGTAGAGATATCGCGACTGATTCAGCCTCACGGGCTGAAAGCTGGTGGGGCGTTGGGAAAAACCGTAGCATCAACTGACACGTCAACCCGCATCTGTGGCTTTGATCGACCACATCGAACTCAAACAGAACTGAATGATCGCCTACACTGAGGCCGAAGCTTATCTTAACCGTAACTATGATGCTCCTGTACTTCGTACTGTACTGTATTTCGCATAAAAAATAAGAGCTTGGGATTGTCAAAGTGGTAGCCTGTGGAAGTGTGCGCTGTGGCTAGTGGCAAAACGAGGTAGCAACGAGGGCGGCCGAACCGCTCCGGCCACATCCTTAAGGGTCTGTCCAGAGTGGGTCTACCATCCTCCTTGCTAGCGTGATCGAGGCGTCCGTCTGCCTTGGCTAGACTCAAGTGGCAAATATTTAACACGGTAATTCTGCACGTAGACATCTTGTCACTTGATCAAAGGTATGCTCGAAACTTCGCTGTGGCAAGTTGGCAAGCTATATATTCATGCTGATCCCTTGCCCTCTATAAAATAGAGAGAATAATAATAGTATACTAGAGAATAATGATAGAAATGTTCCAACACCTTAGGATGTATTGAGCTTATTATGTTCAACCTTGCATATCTATATCCTTCCAAGCAGACAACGAATTGGTGTTACGATCATAATGCAAATAATGTAGCTATTAAATCTCACAGTCATATCCTAAACTATGAAAACCCGTAAAAATGTATTCCCGAAAGGTCGAGTCTTATTATGTAGCACCGGCTTCACGGAGACATTCTACAACCGTTTTGTATCCTCCTTCTGCCGCTGCCTGGAGTGCTGTTCTATAATATCCTGCTCCTGCATTGACCTCGGCCTTCTCCTGAAGCAGCCGCTCAACTACTGTAAGATGTCCTCCTCCTGCCGCTGCCTGGAGTGCTGTTCTTCCATATTTTCCTACTGCTGCTGCATTGACCTCGGCCTTCTCCTGAAGCAGCCGCTCAACTACTGCAAGATGTCCTCCTTCTGCCGCTGTCTGGAGTGCTGTTCTTCCATTATAATATCCTGCTGCTGCAGCATTGACCCT
>NXFV01001155.1:0-27179 GCA_002803225.1 Gamarada debralockiae | reverse complement strand
CCATTCTCGGCTGCCCATGACAGCGGTGCCCGGCCATTCTTGTCTTTAGACTCCAGGTCGGCGCCCTTCTGGAGCAGCAGCTTGACCACCGCCTCATGCCCGTACTGGGCTGCCCACGACAGTGGCGTTCGGCCGTGCTTGTCTTTAGACTCCAGGTCGGCGCCATTGTCGAGCAGCACATTGACGACAGCCTCGCGCCCATTCTCGGCTGCCCATGACAGCGGCGCCCGGCCATTCTTGTCTTTAGACTCCAGGTCAGCGCCATTGTCGAGCAGCATATTGACCACCGCCTCGCGCCCCTTCTCGGCCGTCCACGATAGCAGCGTTCGACTGTCATTATTATTCGAGTCGGCATCAACTTTGCCTGATTTAAGCAGCACCTCGACAACGGCCTCGTGCTTCATCTGGACTGCCCACCACAGCGGTGCCAGTCCATATTTATCCTTCAAGTCGGCTTCAACGTCGCTTCGAGCTAGTAGCATCTTGACAACTGTCTTATGGCCCCCTTTTACCGCGTGCGCTAACGCTGTCCCTCCATCTCTATCCTTCAAGCCGGCCTCCATATCGCTTCGTGTCAGCAGCAACCATACAACATCCTCGAGTCCTCTTTCTGCTGCGCGTAGTAGTGATGTCGGCTCCCCGAAATTCATTAAATTCGTTAGCGTACCATCAGGGTAGATCTCCTCCGGAGCGATGTTATCGCAATTCCTGGGGGTTTTCGATATCAGCCGCCCTGTTTGGATACATATCCTTCTCATAGGATATTGCGATAGTCTGAATTTTCTTCGATCAAACCGTTCGAATTCTTCACTCTGAACTCTCCGAAATTGCTCCATTGTCAAAATTAAATCTCTCACGTAGATGGCGATCAATTTATCTTCTCCACCTCTTTCTTCACAATGAAGGATCGCAAGGCCTAGTCCTTGACGACCCCTACCTATGAAACGGAGTTCCAAATGGATCCCTCTGTTGCTCACAGTTAAAGGGCCGTTAGATGTATCAAAAGGATTGGATGGGACGATATTGTGGGAGTCTATGAATGAAGCTGGAGAGGTTGCCAGAAGTCCGCCGCGATTGTCAGAAGATCTCCATGCGAAGAGACTATGGTCATCCGAGATCCTCATTATTTCCTCCTGGAGTCTAAGGAAAGCTCTTTCTCCTTCTCCGTAGAGCAATGGCATGTTGATACCAAATATGCCCATTAAGCAGTAGGCACGATCTTCAAGCCTCGTTGTTTTTCTCTTCGCAGCCCATGACATTCTTTGTGCGATACTAGCCTTTTCAAGGCCATCGCTTTCGGAGAGGACACCTCTAGGAATACCGGTACAGTCGGACACACTTTGCCGAAGGTTTGCCTTAGTCCCTAGTTCCTTCCATCCCTCATCAAGAAATATCACCTTTGACGGAGCGATTAGCTCTTGAAGGGTCCATCCTCTGGTAAACCACCTGCTGCCCGAGAATTTGGCTTTCGACGGCACATCGGCAAGGTACGCGTAGCATACATTAGCATCTTGGTACCAACGGTACATTGAGTTGATTGCTTCGGACAGCTCCGCGCTGCTTCTCTTGTCAATGCAACAGGTGTCAATCCAAAAGTACTGCAAGTTATCTAGCCTTGCCCGTTCTCCACAGAATCGGATCTTCACAAAGCCAGGTTTATCCTCGCCAGTGCCATTCGTTAAGTCTTCAAAGGTGACCTCCTCGGTGTCCGCTCCCCATGTATGCGAAAGTATCGCATAGGGAGGAATGTCCTCATCGCCAAACTGAGTAAGACTGAAATCGCCAGTGTCGCACCGTCGCAAAAGACGCATTGCTTCGCATAGAGCTGGACAGGGGCAAGCGGTAGGAATGGATCTCGGTCGGGCTTAAGCGTGGCAGCCTAACTGAAAGAGACGAGCAGCGCAACTCGCTCGTCCGATGAGAATATCAGCCCTAACTACTAATGTTAGTGAGCATAGAGGAAGATAGTACGCTGCGCTATACCGAAGAATTGAATCTGAAAGCGAGATAGTGCCAGACTGCTGGAAGTCACTGTAATTCCGCTATGCGTTAGTTTTTGAGTTAATAAGCCTAGCTCCAGGCGGGTAGGCTGATTGCACAGCCCACAGTGTGGCGCAGAAGCAAGCGACTGACTGATTATGCTAAATCCTACTTGCTTCGCCACAGCAACAATACATGCAGTTGTGCCTAACACCACGCCAGCTTTCAGCTCAGGCTGAATCTATCCAATATCTCCACCTCATCTTCTATTTCTCTCCTTATGAATTTTCGCATTTCATTCTACCGGTATAATTGGTTTATAAGACCGTATCCACCTATAAGCACACTTACGCTTTAAAAATCAATAAAAATCAAAAATATTATTCTGTAAAATATTATGAACTACAAATTTCTTCGTTTAATCATAATTTTTATTCAAATATTTTTGAAAATTTCGTGTGATTTTTAAAGAAGTTGTGTACCAGGTTGATACATGGGCTCTTATAAACCAATTAATGCGGTATTTTTCTTTCGTAAGGAGATCAGAGAGACTTATTTATCTCTGTGTATACAAAGAATACATCAGTACTGTACTACTTCCGCATTCGTACGTAGTACGTAAGGGTATGGCCGAAAGCAGCAGAATTGCTGAAAACGGTATCCCTGGCCTGGTCATGTGATCTGACTGGCTGAAGCGCCTACACCAAAACCGTCATATCCTACAACAGCAATTGCTTCTAGCACTTTCGACCCCACAAATACAGCAAATCTGGCTTCTCTATTGGCCTCCTCAGATGGTTGAGACTGACTAGAATGATTCGAGGGTACAATTATTTATCCTACCACCAAGTATTTGCCACGATTAGCCTAAGAAATGTGGTCGAACATTCGATCACACTACTGTAGCAGGGAGGGCGGCCGACCCGTACTAGCCACACGCTTGTGAGGTAGCGAATTCTTCAGGGTTGAGTTGGATTGCAAGGCTGCGGGCTGAGTCGGCACGTTTGCCATGATTCTGCACAGCCACAGGGCCATCGGCGATCACGTGCTGCTATCGGGACGTGCGGGGCTAGTGATCGCTTCGGTTGGAGGTACCGATCGACGTGGCGACCATGTATGAATTTGCGTGCCACAGTAGCCACAATTGTAATGATGCTTTCTCCTATAGTAGTGAGGCCTGAGACCTCAGATAAGACCCCTTTATAAGTATTAGGGATAGTATAAGCTCGGTGGTAGAGCTGTGGTAGAGGAAGTCTATTATGTTACAAAAGGAGACTCTTTACAAATCAGGTGTAGGGGTGATAATACGAATGTGATTTTCTAGTAGGTAGGGTTCAGGGTGTCTAGGAGAAGCCATGGAATATAACTTATAAGAAAATATAGGAGATATTGAGGTGTGTATAGATTTTATGATACTTGAAGTCAAAGTACCTATTGTTTTTTCCGGCACGTAGGGTTTTCCGCTACACAGGGATAGACGTTAGTCCATTTATGTTATCCATTGACACATTGAACTCCTCAGTCCCGTTTGGGCTTTATGCGAGATACAGTAAGAACCTCGGCAAGATGGTTCATTGCTAAACCCCCAACGGCGATTTCGTTGGGAGGTTCCCAAAGAACTCCAAAATAGAATTACAATACTGAGGACATATAACTCTTAGTCCATTTACTGAATCTCCCTCTCCATGATTCAGCTGTTCTTGGGAGGGCAGATTGTAGCTACTTTTGGGAGGCAAGTCCCCACCGAAATCCTTCACCATAAATGATCGGCGTCCAATTCAATCTCTCTCCAAAAACGGTTGCACCCTTTTTGGACCATCCTTAGTTTGAGAACCACAAAACAACCATATTTCCACTTGGGAAGTTCTGTAAAGTTCTGAGAACAATCTTTAAGAATAGAGTAACGCACAATCCTATCCCCATACATATGGTGGCAGTTCATAAGCAGCATACCAACCTCCTCGCCCCTCGAAATATGCATACGAGGATGGTAGTAATGAGTCGATAGCCACGCGCATGTAACCCACATCTCCATCCTCATCCTCGGGGTGCTCCGGATCATCGGGGAGCGCTCCCAAGACCCGTCAACCAGGTTTACATATCCATATTCCCAGATATCTGCTTTCTGATTGAGAATCTTTCGATTGACAAAACTAGTAAGAGCAGCCGCGTCGACGTGCACACAAAAGACCTGTCGCGACGTGATCGGATTGTATATTGGAGCCGTCTGCTCTGCTCGCGCCTCGTCGGATTTGACCCATTCTTTGAAAAGATCGCGCACTTGGTCTGTACTGGCTCCGTCCAGCGCTTGAGGATCTACTTCGACTTTCCAGTCAAGCCTTTCGGCAAGATCGATCGCGTCCGCTTCCTGTAGCTCGTTGTGTGTGTAGTCTTTGAGGAATTCTATGAATTTTTTCCATGCTTCATCGTCGTCATAGGTGCAGCGATATATGACGTAGCCCCATTTCGTTTGACCGACCTGTTCCATGTTGTATCGGATGTCTTCTACTTCGGTGGTGTTGCGCCCGTTTCGATAGCCCATGACAGTTGCTGTAGTTGTGAAGTCGCGACGACTTCTGGGCGGATTGATGGAGATAGGAAAGGTTGGATTTCGGCAGAAGAGATAATGGTTTGCTTTGAGGCAAGATATGCGAGCATCTGGACAGTGGTACTGTTTAGTACAATCTCAGCCGTTGAATCGTGGGCATTCACCAGGCAAGCTTTTGACACCGAAGCTGCGCAAACGTCCGATTTGCAGGAACTGTCGAGGCCACATGTGGGTGGGTGACAGCAAGAGCTGCTCGTAGAACTTCTCTGTGTAGCTCACCGTGTCATTTTATTGATAGCAGAGAAACTTCGAGTTGTGTTTCGAAAGGCGTAAAGGTAGAGGTCGATGGTTCTATCCTTCGGACGAAGAACGTGTTGCCAGCGCGGCACCACGACTGGTGAAGGAAAGGCTGGGACGAGTAACAGCATGATGATATTCGAGATGAGCACATCATTCAATTCTAAACCTTGTTTAATCACGCAATCAATTATTTCTTCAAAACTGACTCAGAAACCTCAGATCACGCGGATATTACCCTTTGCCTTTGGTTTCAAGCGCCTCCAAAGCCACTCGCTAAGGCCCCTGCTCAAACGCATGGAGGCCCAACCTCACACAACTACCGTCTCTGAATCGTCCAAAACGTCAATGCAATTTATTAGATCAGGCTTTCGTCAAGCTTTCTCGGCTTCTCGCCATCAGGTCTCTGCCTGTCTCTCGCAACATGGGACGAAAAGAATCCTCCGCTCAACTTCCATTGGTGGAACTTCGAGTGATATTCCAAGACCCACGAAAGCTGACAGTGGTGGATCGTCTGATGTTCCTTCGCCCCTTCAGATGATGGTTATCATATCTCTACCATCTTATAAGATGCTCGCTTCCGGCTGTGGTTGAAGCTTGGCTCCTCAGCACATTCGCTTGTTATTTACCTTCGTACATTCTTTGCTAACGGCTGCGCTGTTGTTTTTTTTTGGTCGATCCTTAATCCTGCCTTTATCCGTTCCTTCTCTTCAAACGCAAAGCCTTTAATCCATCCTTTCAAGCAAACCTAGTGTTGAACATCATGCATTTCTCAACGACCATCACTCTCCTCCTCTCCCTCTCTTCCGCGATTGCGGCTCCTATCAACAAGCGCGCTGCGGCTGGTGTCCTTAAGGTCCAGACATACGATGAGTTCAACGTTTCCGGTGGAGTGGCAGGAAATGCTTTGGATGAAGTGAACGCCGCGTTCCCCGTACGTTCCTCCCCGCCCCTTATATCCCCCCCTTCCCACCAAACACCGTCTAACACATCACAGATCGACCAAAACAACCTCGCGGGCGTCGCAGCCTCCGACCTTGCAATCATCGCCGCAGCAGCCCAAGTTTCCGAAGACGCCGAAACCGGCACCGGCGGTTTCAACGACGCCATCGCCGCAGCAGGCGGAACTGGCACCACAGCCGGCACGGCTCTCCAAAACGGCAAGATAAAGAACAAGGTCCTCAAGTTGCAGACCGATGTCCTAAGAATCCAGATCGAGGTTGCGCAGGGCAATACTGGGAGTCAGAGCGAATTGGCGGGGCAGCAGGCGAAGCTTGCTACTAATGTTGCGTTGGATAAGGCTGCAGCCGGACAGACAAGTACTGCTATCTCGTTTTCGGGAAGTGATTAGGTAGATGATGATGGTTGGGTTTGAAGGAGGTGGGGTGAAGGAGGTGGGGTGGGGGAAGGGTGGGGCAAGACAGGATTTGGGTGGTTTGGTGTTTGGAGGGAAGAAGGTATTACAACTGGCTTGTTAAAATAATGAAATATATCCCAAGGGGTAAGCCAACCTTGTCCTCACGTAAGCGAGCGAATATGGCTAGACCAATCTGCTTCTCTTTCGCTTTCCCTCGAAAAGAAACGTCCCCGCAATCAAACGTCGTATTGGACTTCCAATAAAATCATCCTTTCCCTGTTTGGTGGATTTAAGTCTCCGAAGTCTTGCTCTCAAGTCACCTGACATCAGCCCTATCCAAGGGTCGGATCTTTGGAGGAGTTTACGTACATACCTACCTCCAGTAGGAATTTTTGTTTCTAGAATTTAGAAAGAAATATTTCTTATAGAAGTCGCAGGACATGAAAGGAGTCATTCTTTATGTGCAGATTGATAATATAAGTACAACCACGTACAAAGTACGTACATAAAACTTCACCGTCCAGTAAGTAAAGCACCCTGTCCAAATCCCTATCAATATCAATTCAATCTAACGTCACCCAGAATACCAAAACCCAAAACTAAAATGGGGTTTAAAATCGAACCTGCGACCAAAGGTGATCTCACCGACATGGCAATCACATGGGCCTATGCCATGACAGCGGATCCTTTTTGGAGATCCATGAAAGGCCCCGACTGTTCATTCGAAGAAGAATGCGCATTTATGGAACAGTCTCTCGCTCCCAGGCCCTGGCTCCGAGCTGGGTGCTTGTCAGACGTGGAAGGTCGTTGATGAGGATGGGTAAGTAACACATACTTCAATCAGGCTTCCAAGTTAAGGAAGAGAATGAAAGACCGAAGTGCAAGCCAGACGCTTCAAGCAAACAAGAGATGAGAGAATCCCAAACATAAGGAATACAAATCTGATAAATTTGACAATAGGAAAATGGTAGCATGGGCGGGCCTCGGCGTCCCCGTCCACCTCACAGCAGAACAGCGGTCCACGATCAGAGCAAAAATCGATTTCCCGCCTGGAAGGAACGAGGCTTTGCCGGAGTGGTTTAAAGCTAAGGTCATGACCGTGATTGAGAAACATGGCTATGAACCTACGACGTGCTTCCGTTGGTTCTCCTTTTCCCCTTCCAATTCCATATGTCCATAGCTAATTCAAACTTCAAATCTCCTAACCCCTCACTACTCCCCCTTAGCAAGACGCTCAAAAGGAGATTGGACTAACGCGTCAGTAGAAAGGCAAAGCACAATGGTTCACCCAAACTACCAACGCATAGGCATCGGACGTATGCTCACTAATCACCTAAACAAACTAGCTAACGAAGGTGGAGCCGCTACTTATGTTCGAGCACGGCCTAGTGCAGCGAAGCTGTTTAGGCAAATAGGATATGAAGTGCTTGAGAGGATTGATTTCGACCTGAAGGATTTCGGAGTCGATCTAGGAGGTGCTGAGACGAAGACGGCGATCTTTGCAATGAAAAGGGAGGTTGGTGCTACGGGAGATAGGATTGCGAAGCTGGACTGGAGTGAATGGAATTGGAAAGGAGTGCATTAAATACCTAAAAAGGGACTGTATAGAAGAGAGGGGAGAGGAGTTCTGAGATGGTCCGCTAGATTAGACGTCTTGATATCCATTTCCAAGCTTCGTTCATAACATCCAAGTTTGGTTGCATCATGCCCATGATCTGAGACTCCAGGACGCCCTACTCAAAATTCTCCGCCGCGTGCCCAGTCGGTCCCCAAGTAGTATAATTACAAGTTATAAATGCTTGATTGACTTCGGGTAACTTCTCACAACAATACTGCAAGGTCACCGCAATATCGTACGCGATCTCCAAGGGCGTCTTCTCATCCAACAAAATATCAATTTCAACCCAAACGCATGGTAAGCCTTATATCCATTTACAAACGGACTGAATTTCCAAGCCAAGAAGGTCAACTTCTGGTAGACGTGATCATCAACTGCAGCACCGGTGAGACGGATCACGTTCTTGAAACATGTGCATGCCCAGTCGTAGATGATGAAAAGGGAGAGTAGACCGTTTCCCAGGGGGTCGAGCCGCCGGGTGCTGGCTACGCGACCGATGGCGGGAAAAATTAGGGAGAGCGTGTTGGATACTACGTCAGTTTGCAGTCTACACAACTTGTCAGTGAGCGAAGATAGATTGGGAGAGGAGGACGTACCATGTGCCAAAGCCTGCACCTGGATAGTCTTAATCCTAATATACCCAAGCCAAATAATCCCCTTTAGTCCAATCGTAGTCGCCATCGCCACAGGTGGTAACGTTGCCGGTTCATGAGGACCTTTCGAAATCAACTTCTCGAACGACTCCTGCAAGACCTGGATAAACGAGATAATCATAATGATGCTGAACACCAATATCCCCAAGGCCGTCTTCCCACAGGGAATTTCCGTCTCAGTTGGCTCAGATGCCTCCCACGGGCTTATGCGTCGTGTACACAATGACCGTACACAGTAAATCGAGTGCGGAGTCCATTAACGATGCGATTAGGGGTAGAGAGGAGGAATAGCCAGCTGCAATGACTTTCGCGAGGAGAAGGAGAGTATTCGCTATGACTTAATGTTGATAGCCCATTTCGTATTCCTCCTCCCAACCCTCCTCTTCTCTTGTTCTTCGTTCGGCAAGAATAGCTCAACACATCCCTGAGTATCCTGCAGCACACCTCCCCCTCCATTATGCCATCCCATTATCATGTCTTGGATTAAAAGACTCCAGGATGTCGTCGGAGAGAACTTTGACTATCGCGGACCTCCAATCAATCGTCCAATCTCTTGCTCACCGGTTCTTATAAGCTTCTCTTGCACCCCCCTCTTGTGAGGCAGCACGAGCACTTAGGCTAGAGCTTACTACATTCACTTTAATCACACTAGTAGTTCTATCACTTCTAGCACTTCTACCACCCCACGCACCTCTACCAATCTCTACACTACGCTTAACACAAGCCCTGCGAGCAGGCCGGGGAGGTGCATGTGAAGAGCTTCCTTCACAGTTATTGATGCAGGAACCAATACAGGAACAGATGCAGGAACAGATGCACCTCTATATATAAGAGAAATATGTCCTAGTGCAAGGAGTAGGTTTCTGAATTACTGACCGAATTGCTCACCGAAGCCTTTACCAAGAGAGTGCAGGGTACGGCAAATACTTATTTAGTAACCCACCAAAATCACCAGACATCTTCACTAGAATAAGAAATATCACAGAATTATCAGATAATGAGTCGATGGGGTCCTTAGAGGGCATAGAGGGTACTTAATTTTGTATAGGCGCCCTTGCTGATCGAGGTGTCCCTTATACCCTACTAGGATCCTGTAAGACAACTATATATTTATGGACACCATAAAGAGTTAGAGATATTTATGAATACTATAGAGAGACTGATAAATATATAGTATTCATCAATATTGATAAGTACCATAGAGAGCTTTAGTAAATATTTATGAATAAAAAATTATTGATGAACACCATACAACAACTAGACAGCAACCTTCTTCCTACAAACTTAGCTTCCACTACTCTCATAAACAAGATACAATGTCCGCTAAAGTTAAAACAATCGGCTTCATAGGGCTCGGTCACGCAGGATACCTACTCGCAGCCAACCTCCCACGCGCCAGATTCAATTTGGTCGCGCGAGATGTAGACCATACTTGCATTTTGCAGCTCGTAGGGGAGAATCCCTATTCCATAATCGCAGGCGAAGATAATGAGAACGCGTGGAAAGAAGTTGATGCCCTCATCACAATGTTACTCAACGGGAAAATCGTCCGTAATGTACTTCTTGGCTCTCAAGGTATTGCGACCAGATTGCAACTCGGAACGATTATAATTGATATGTCCTTATCCTTACCCTTCGATACAAGGACTCTGAACCTAGATCTCTCGTCCCTCAATCTGCCTCTAATCGACGCACCAATAACCCAAACTCACCTCCACGCCATCCGCACCGGCGACGCTACATTCATGCTCGGCTGCAATTCCCGGAAGCTATTGAAAGGGTGATGCTAGTGTTTAAAGCAATGGGCAAGTATATCTTCCCAATGGGCAAATCAAGTGCAGGACACGCGATGAAGAAGCTGAATAATTATGTGTCTGTTGGGAGTATCATTGCGCTTTGTGATTGTCTTGTAGTTGGGCAGAAATTCGGATTGGATCCGGAGAAAATGGTGGGATGTGTTGAATGTTGTGCCTGGGAAGAATTTCTTGACGGCTTATAGTATTACGTAATAAGGTATGTTTTGTTCTGATGGAGTGTCTTGGGGCTTGTGGGGGGGAGAGTGCTAATGTTTATTGAAGGGTCTTACGAGAAGTTATCATTCTGGATACCAACTAGCTCTCTTTGATTAAGGATATAAATATCACGAACGATGTAATTCAATCTACAGGCTTTCAGACCGGGTTACCACAGCTGGCGATTGGGTATCTTGAAGATGCATTCGCTATCCTGAAGGAAGGTGCGATCATACGGAGTGTTTGCGGGTGGGAGATGAGCGAGCAGCGAAAAGAAAAGGTCGTTGAAGAGAAAGTACTTTAATAGGGAATAATTGGGGAGGGGCATCAGTTTCGTAGAGAGCAGTCTCAGGACTGGCGAGTCAAGGTTAGGAGCATATTTGTGTATAACACTCAGATATAGGGTGCAGAAGGGTACGAATATGCGGTTATTAAATAGGGTATCTAGCTGGACTCTTCAAGAAAGAAATGAAACAAAACAAAACAAAACAGGAATTTCTCCATGATCATACAGCACCGCCCACATGAATTCCCAAACGACGATAGCAACCCTCCAAGCCTGCCAAACACCCATGCGAGTCCCATCTCATATCTTCATACAAAATCCCAATCATGAAATTTCCCATCCCAACGCCCCTGCTCAAACCCATACATTCATGCCATCTACGGACCACGCAATTTCAACCTTGCCAGTCTATATTTCCAATTCCCCGATGCATCAGTCCTTATCCCCACACCATTGCTTGCTTGGCGCAAACCAAAAACCTAAAGCCTAAAATCAAAAATCCAAGCTAAACTTTTTCTTTCCTTCCTCTAAAATATAAGCAGCTCTTGCCAGCAAGCAGCCTTTCTGACCAAATAAGTGGTAATATCTACGATCCCTTCCGAGCAACGAGTCTAACCCGTAGCAGTAGTAGTACAGAACCCACTAATACACTGCCAAGGATCGCAACAATTATATATAGGCCCGGAACAGGCCATGCCAAACGTGGCATATGTGCAAAGGAAGCACGTTGATGCTGTCTGTGCGCATTGCGAACTGATAGGGCAGTTTGAATCGTGGGTGCAGGAGACGACAGCGGGTGCGGGGGTAATGAGTGGGGCGGTTGTAGTGTACGTTGAGGGGGTTGGGGTGGCGGTGCAGTCACTGTGTGAGAGGCGGACTTAGCATATGTTTTACCAGAGAGTAAGGAGGGAGGTAGTGAAGAGAAGATGAAAACGAGGGTGGTGGAAGGAGACGGTGAGCGGGAGAAAAGAGGTGAAGCTAAAAACAGGCGGGATTTGACGTACTTGGAGCATGCAAGGTTTGTAGTGTTAACGGTTGTTATGAGCGTCGTGTGGGTTGGCGAGGAGGTTGTGGCGGTGTTAGTCTTAGGTGAGAGTGATTGTGAGGTTGAAGAGGAGGTCTGGGTCAATATCGTGCTCCCCACATTAGTTGAAGATGCCGAAGAATCCGTCGGCATTACCGTGGACGAGGTGTTCGCTGGTGCCGTAGCTTTTGTTGTATTTATGGCGGAAGGATTTGATGTCGAATTAAACCCACTTGATAACCCACCAACATTATCCTGAGCAATGGAATGTACGCGAGCATAGATACCTCCAGTAATGGATCCAATAACGGCCAAGATAAAAAAAAGAATAACTGCAATGAAGAGCTGTGAATGTGATTGCTTCCAGTTTCGGACCTTTGTTGGCAAGCAACTTCTCGTGCCTGTACTTCTTTTTCCTTCCACGACGTCTGGATTTGGTGTCTCCTCAGATGTCCCACGCTCGTCTGGTTGCTGAAAGTTTTCGGACCGTGATACCCCCGCTGCTTGATCTCTCGATTCCGACGCTCTGACTTCTTCATTCGTCTCCGGAATGGTACGTATGGCAGGTTCTGCCAACGAAATCGGCTGGTCTTCTACTCGAGCCCTAGTTGCATTCCCAATTCCATCCGATCCGGCGGATTCGTTAGAAGTTCTCGGTGATGCATGTCCTGCAACATGTCCAGATGCTCTCGGCCGGTCACTGCCAGGAGATTCCTCGGGCTCTGCAGGAGATTGAGTATTTGGTGAAGGGTTACTCGAACTTCCTTCGCCAGGTAGGCTTTGAATGAGTGATTCGAATAGAACCTTACTCAACCTAAAGATGTTGACAGTCGAGATATTGTAGGTATCATTGCAGTCTCTCTTTATCTCACCAACATCTCCCCTAGCAAGTACCGAATTTCCTTTCGCATTGAATTCTGGTCGAGCTTGACCACTAGCTTGTTGATGATTAGAGGGAGGATCGAGGTTTTGTAGTTCACAGTCGTCGGCCATGATAAGCCGGGGCGGATGTTAGGTGGTAGTGTAGCAAATCGTTGGAACTGAATGGTGGGAAGGCAACCTGGTCTCTGCGTTGTTGGTGTGCAGTCACCTGGTCATTCAAATGGCGACAGTTCGGACGAACGGAGGCGAACCGCCTGCAGGAACCCCTAATGAGACGGGCGACGGTAAAGCCCTCAAAAATCTTGTTGACACCCAACCACATATATGAGGCGAGCTTCCGACGCAAGGCAATCAGGCTGACAGTGCTGGGTAATTTAAAAACTTCAGCATCATTTTTGGCTCGTCAGGCTCTCACAAATGGAAGGTTGAGGTTTCTCAAATCTTCTCCCCTGCCGGGGTTTGAATTTCTGCTTTGCAAATTGTTGACTCTTTTAACTGTCAGTTTGGTTTCGATATCAGGGATAACGATGTCTGGATTTGAGGTTATAGGGATGCTTGCGAGCGTATCTCAGCTCCTGGACTACAGCCTTAAACTTACATCCTCCATCGCAGAAATATATAGTAGGGTAAAGGACGCACCGGAAAGGGTTCATCGTCATGCTGCCCAACTAGACCAACTCATCGAAATTGCACGATTTATACAACAACAAAGCGAACTCCATTGCAAACCATTTGTTTATATCCATGTAAAATCAACTCTCGAGGAAGCAGGAAAACTACAAAAGATTCTTGACCGAGTGCTCGTGGACTATACAAAAGGCTCTCATAAGAAAAGAGTTTGGAAAGCAGTCTTGGGGAGCCAGGAGAGGCGAATGGTGACGTGCTTCGATAGACTCGAGAAAGAAAAGACGGCACTCATTCTCTGCATCACCTTTTCACATGCGGAAACTTTACACTACATACGGGACGGCGTTGGAGAATTGCTTCCGAGCGTCGATTTAATGGCAAGTCGCGTAGCTGGGTTCGTCAAAAAAAGAGAGAACAACCAGGATGGAGACCTCCAGAAAGTAAGCCACAATTGTCGTCTGAATGTCAAGTCATATCTAATATTCGATCCAAATCAGACTCCCCTTGATGAGATACAACCAAACGAGGATAATGCGCTTGCATTGACGGATCCTAAGCCTTTAGGTATGTTGACCTAATGTTCCTTGCGTCGATGATGATTAATTTCTTTTAGTAGCACCCATCAGAGACATCCCCACAGCCCCTGACCAGGGTACGCCCAATGAATCTCCTCCATCACGTACAGGTCAGGTTGTAAAAGGTAATGTGACCACGAGCGGTAAATCGGACTACCTCGGTGGGAACCTCAAAATGGGGACCAGCAGCTCTCAAAGCTACAATAATGTCAAGACAACAGGCCAAAGCACCTTTGTAGGGGGAAATTGGGAGGACAAGGGGTCCCAAGAGTATCGCAACGTCACTACAGATGACGATTCCACCTTTGTTGGTGGGAGTATTGGAAAAGGCGCATCAGTGGAGGATATGAAGCGCAAGGTTTTCGGCAGAAAGTGACATCGCAGATGAGACAGCGAGTGAATGAATTGAGAGATATGCACTTCGTTACGATTGCAGCAGGTGAATTTGGGAATCATATTCATGGCATCCTATTTTCGCTCTCATTTTGGATGTGTTAGGTTCGAGGCATGGCGGTTGATGGGTTCCTGTGGGCAATTCAGTCAGTGAATGTCTAAAACTCTCAAAGAAGAAAGGATTGTGGCTCTGGGTTCGTTCGCACTCAGCCTTGCGCTTCCCTCGGAGCGATACTCTCCTAAGTCAGGTGGCTCAAAGGTAGTACTTCAATCCTTGATCCATTGATGAAACGGTATGTCCGTGGCTCGCGCAGCAATTTGATGTAGCCCGGGCACACTGTGCATTGCGAGTATAGAAAGGTTCGATGTAAGCCTCACAACTTTCAATGGCAGTATGAAGGAAAGTGGGGAGGAGTTGGGCAGCCACTGTCCAGTCGCGCTTAGGTGCTCGCTTCAACAATTCACACGTTGTTTAGTGCCTGGACCCCTAAATCTTTTCCCATACACCACCATCTTCCTCCTGCAAAAAACATTCCCTTTCGCGAAAAGTTGAATTTAAGAACTTAGACCCTTGACTCCAATGATTGCGATGCATTGAAGCATTTGATGACTTGAAACGAGAAATAGGGGGCGTTGGCCAAAGAAGTGATCACGTGATATTGGAAACGTTCCTTCCAAGGCTCTTCGCTGAAACTTCCTGCGAATTACGTTTGAGTAGGAGCCAATCCCTATAAATGTGTTAGACTTCGGAATCTTTTCCCGATGCTTCAGATGGCCTGGGCTTTATTCCTTCGTGTTAGTGCAGAAGTGGTCTTGTACGTAGCCAGCCACGATCTCCTCAGCCAAACTGACGCAGACACCCCCAGAAAGAGAAAAAATTAAAAATCAAATAAGGAGTGTAAGGTTCTTAACCGTAGATATTACATTCAGAGCAACTTTGCTCGTTTTGCACTTCGTAGAATGCGCAGAATTTTTTTGGACTTGATTGCTTTCAACTGGTCCTTCCGTCAGCATTTATTGAAGAGGGTTTGGAAGGGGATTGGGAAGGGGATAGGTACTCATCATCACTCTTCCTGTACCTCTCCAAATCATTCCCATCCACCGCCTCAAGCAATTTCCTCTTAAACTCTACCCGTCATTGATCATCCGGATCTAAATGTCCCCTTATCCCTAACCTATGCTTCTTATCCTGTTGCGGTCTGCCTCTTCCACATCCTTCCTTAAATGCATTGATTCCTTAGCTACAGAGTTGCTGCGGTTGACTGTGCGTTTGCCTACCATCGCGAATTGGCATCAGGAAGGGTAGGAAGAGAAGAGAGGATTGGCAGGAGGATGAAGAGGAGGACGAGGAGGACGAGGAGGACATCTTGGGAGAAGAAAGTTTTGATATGAACGACGCATGCAATGCACTGTTTACCTTGGATGATGGTGCATTTTGACATGGCCAGAGTGGTGTCCCCTTACGCCAAGCGAGTCAGAGAAAGTCGTGCTCGTTACGAGACTCATCAACAGCTTCATCAATCAGTAACGGAAAAGGAAATCTGAAGATTCAATGAAGGTACTTGTAACCCTCAATAGGAACTGATCCTGGGCTAATAGCACCCTGGCATTTCTGGGGTTGATATCCAGGCTGGTTCAATTTTTGGCCTGGCTCTGGCTGCTTGGTACTTAGGCGAGGATTACCCCCGAGCTGTGTTTGTCAACAGTCAGTGCTAGATCTCTCTGCCGGTAATCATTTCTAAAGAGTCATATTATTTCAAAAACTAGCTCCAATACCTCGAAAGAAAGATGCCTTTCAAAGTGACCCCTCAAATCTCAGCCACCATAAACCCAAAATACTGCATACCTTGATTCACTAAGACCGTCCTCTCACACCCTGGGTATAAATACTTTTAAGAAGGCTGAGAAGTGACAACGACGACGCTAGTACTATCATTCCCAACATGGACAACACTCCAGTACGATGGCAGTGGAACAAGTATCGACATACTCCGTACCATCCTCCAGTACGATCTGCCATTGCTGGTTGACTTAACTGACTACGACTAAATCGATGCTAACTAGCGCCTAAATATCACTGTCGAGCTCCTTCTCGTTGTCGAACTCCTCGTTGTCGAACTCCACGTTGTCGAACTCCACGTTGTCGAACTCCACGTTGTCGAACTCCACGTTGTCGAATTCCTTCTCAATGTCGTTCACACAGTCGTCCACTGTCAATACGAATCAAAAATAACTCCAAGCCCGCTGAACAGACACTGACAGACACGTCAATGTGCGAACTGTCTGAGTCTTCGTTCCCCCTTCCTACCTCGCTGGCGTACTAGAGAGAGAAACATGGGTCGTCGGAGTCCTTAGTCCTATCCGCGAACGCTCTCCTGTGTTTGGGAACACGATATTTATATTGGCGGAGTGGACATCGCTGTAGCCTAATAGTGCACGCAGTTAATAAAATGATATCAGAATGAAGTAGATGCGTAGACAGAACTTTCATAAATTCAACATACAGACACCCTAAGCAAAATATATATATCTCTTAAACACCTATAAACACCAAAAACTACCCCGCTATGCAATATAAATACACGATTCAACGCCTCCAAAATGCTGGGAATATACACATCCTCCGCTTTATTCCATATCCCTCGCTTTCCTTCCCTCCAATGATTCAGCTAGCTTGAACTTTTCTCTATCTTATATTTGTGAGAACGAATGTGATGCTGCTGCTGCCAAAAGAAACCATTCTAATGCAGCCGGTGAAATTAATGACATACGGCGGTAAAGTTGAGAAGGGTGGTTGGAGAAGGAGGGATCGAGAGGATTGAGTTGCTGCTGGTTTCGTCTGGAAAAATCCGGTTGCGCTTTCTCTAAGCATGGAATTGGCGTTTCGGAAAGATCGAGTATCGGTTCCTGCTCATACAGGAGTGCAACTCGGATTCAAAGGGGTTGCCGTGGCCTGATTCGAATTTTCGCCTTCTTTGCAGCTGCAACCTTCTCCTTCTCCTCAGCCTCAATAGCTCTCTGTTCCTCAGCCTTCTTCACAGCAGCTGCCCTCGTCTCCTCAGTAGTAAATGCCTTATCGGCCGCCGTCCTCTGAACAACCGGTTGTTTGGGACCTGCTGCTTTAGCGGGCTTATCCGCTTTCACGGGTTGGTTGGCGACTGGTATTGTGTCAGTTGTTGTTTGTGATTTTTGGGTTTCTGGTTTTTTGCTAACCTTTTGACCGGTTTTGTATTTTGGTTTATTTTGTTGGTTGGGCTTGATGGCTTTGGGTATTGGTATCCATTCGAGTTTGTCTTCGTCGAATCGATGTCTGTATTCGGTGTTAGTATACGTTGTACAAGTCTGCCTTGAGTATTACTTACCCCTCAAACTCGGTCAATGTCAAAGCCTTCTCATTGTATTCTGCTTCCAAAAGTTCTTTGTATGCGAATGGGATCTTCGCAGGTGTGCCTTCGAAGAACGTTTCCTTCAGTGGGAAGATATATGTATCCTACCACGTGTCAGCCAGCGTGCTCTACCTTCATAGACACACATACCCTATACTCATGCCCATCCTTACAGCTCAGCATACCCTCTCCAGCCGGATGTGTATAATTGTATCTCGCAGTCGTGATATCGATGAACAATCCAGTCGTAGTATCAATCCATCGCCCATCAATAGCATTCAACTTATCCGTCTGCTCCCGATTTATGTAGTGAGGATTGATTTCCAACATGTAATCTCTGCCTTCCGGTAAGCGCGACGTCTTGTAGTGGAAAACGGTCATGTTGTAGTAGGATGCGAGGAAGTGCATTGATGATTCAGAAACTTGGACGTCGGAGTCGGAATCCCATGGCAGGATCTACGGTTCAATTTAGTTGATGTGTTAGGTGACGGTGCGATAACCACACCTTTCGATTCCACCACCAGCCAAGCAGCGACCCATGCATAAGCCATGTTTCCACGCCGATATCTGCGAAGGTCGCCAGGTAGGTCTGCATGAGATTCGAGAGAGCTTGCTTGCGTTCTCGAGACCCTAATTCGTTATCCGCGAATCTGGTATGAAGTTAGTCGTGTAGCGTAAGCCTTGACCAAGGATCAACATACCTGCCATCATAATGCGGATGAAATCTAGCACCGACAACATGTCAGTACATGATATCTTCATAAAATAGTGGTCGAACTGTCACGGATAAATGGTAGAAATACATACACGCTTTCATCTATCAATTGGGACGGTGTTAGCAAGCGTCTTGGCTAAATTAAAGATGGGTCGCTGAGCACGCGACATTTTTCTCCAGGAACACTCACGAAAATATTTGCCTCTTGGATCGCCTCTCCTCCCACTCATATCCTCATGCATTTTGGTCCTCACACTAAAGAAATCCGCATCGCGTTTCTCTATCGCGAGAGCGGAGACCACAGAGAGGACTGCTGGCAGCGAAAGCAGCCATGAGAGGCGCATCGTTGTTAGTTTCTTCAAATCAACCCGAGTGGTGCAGTGCTGGAAAGCTTGACCCTGCGATAAGGTTGAACAGCCGTCTTGGCGCTGGGGATCCGAGAAATAATTGAGACTCTTGGTGCGAGTGACGCCAAAGAAAAGGATGGGGACCGTGTATGCGTGTAAAAGTAAGTAGTATTGAGAATTCAGCACACGGCAGGCCGCCTTTTTGTTTAGCAAAGGAGGAGAGGTTAAAGGGAGGATGGACGAGATGATGGGGTCAGGTAACACCCCTGCAGCCGCAAAGTGGGACGGAGGAGTACGTATTGCGTTGGTAAAAAGATCCTTTTTCGGGGGCCGTGATACGTTGCAGCCACACCAGTGCATACTTTTTTTTTTACAGAGGCAGAATGTTGGTAAAGTACATGAGAAGTGGATCCAGTTGGGCGTATCCAGTGTATTTCGTAGGCATTCCCGGCATATGGATTCCAAGCGCTCAGCCCGAATCCTGTCAGTATGCATCAAGCGCGGAGGAAAACGACGTTTTGGAGATGACGAGGCCTGGCGGCTACAATTGTTGGTGAAATTATGTGCACCAATGGTATCATTTGCCTGGAAAATACCCTTACCCAGCATTTAAATACATTCATTGATGCTATCTATAAAGTAACACGGTGAAGCGATATCTAATCTGACGAACAATCCCAATGCCAAGCCTTTGACACCACATGGAATGCGAGGCGCGTTGAAGCACGAACTGCGAAATCTGGCTATTTGCGGAATTGGTCGCGTGTTTCATCAAGCGCAAGACCTATTCGAGTTATTTCGAGCAAAGTGGGAAAGTGGTGAAGGGCTGTGTTACAAAGCCACGCGGAAAACAAGGACCCAATTCCCACAATTTTCGAACCCCTAATTTCCAATTTCTGTATTCTTTACATCCCTTTTGCCATTTTAAAGGAATTATATCCGATGCTGGCCCTAATGTCGCGTGCTCGCACCCCTAGTTTGCTCTCCCTGTAACGTAATCTACACATCCAATCAACCAGCATCATCCTGAAAGACGCGTAATCAGTCTCTCTTTCACCATCCAAAAATCTCACACAAGCTTTGCCAAGACATTCGTCTAAAAGCTTAGCTACGCCTTTGCCCCCCTAAGCCCCCGTGCCTTCAATCAGAAGCCTTGAATTCAGCCTTGACGACGGCCCCATACGTCTATCTCTCTTTGCGTCCGATGTACAGTAACATTCCGAAGATTGGTACAGTACAGTAAGAAATGTCTCAGATGTCTTAAGAAGATTCCGGTAATTTGGTTGTTGAGATTGGAACTATTCGTTGTGGCTTCAATAAGGCTTCTTTTTGGCGGCATAAGATGTCTCTGAAAATAGCCCTGAAAACGTCACTTAACTTGCCGAATTTACACGAACTATGTTTCGTTTCGTCTTTCATCAGCTGCCACTTCCAACAAAACACCCACATTATGTTCTTCGCTAAGCCGACTCTGCATGCTACAGTAAGATCAATAAATTGGAGATCCGCCCTCCCAATAACGGTACCTTCGCGCTTGATTCGAAGACGTTCCATAGACTGGAGGCAGGTTTTGGGATCCGGGGAAGCACGTGAGCCATTGCTTGTTTCAGGACTAGACCCCAGATGCTAGCTGACGATCATCTGGTATTTTTGTATTTTTACCGTAGAGGAGGACGTGTTTTGCTTGATCATGGAGATCAAACAGATTACGAATGCTTGTTGTCGGATCTTTTCTTGGTATCATATCTTCTCGAGATCAGATAATGCATTCTCGTCTGCCACGATCATCAGTTGGAGGGCGCTGAGAATTCGGTACTTGTACACTGTACTTGTACCTTCAGTTACCCCTTTCCCGACCCGGCGTTCCGGCGAGAAGAAATACCCAAAGATTGCGATGAATGATAATTATCGATTCGTGGCACATATGTTATCTATTCGCAGGTTGTACACATATATTTTTTGATATTTTTTATTTTTATGTTTTTTATTTTTATGTTTTTTATTTTTACGTTTTTTATTTTTACGTTTTTTATTTTTATGTTTTTATTTTTACGTTTTTTATTTTTATGGGTTTTGTCCTTTTTCTTTCTGTTGAAAGAAATCCAATCTATTACTACACTACAGCACATCGAGCATGTGAAGTACACGATGCGGACAGTTTTTGCCGAAAGTATCGAGTTCAACTTTCATCATATCAAAGCAGGTTCTTTATGTCTTGTTATTCTGTTCCAAATATGCTTTAGTAGAGTACAGAAGTATCAAACACTCGTCCCAGTCTTCTCACGAGTTTAATCACGTGTAAACATCAATCTTTGCTTGCCAGACACGAAACTCGTCATTACGCTACTAGCATCGTATGATTGCTCAGAAACTCTGGCCTGTTCTTCCAGATCTTTAAGTATGAGAGAGAAGTCCTCTCAGGAGTCGCCCTTACGAAACAAGAGGTCAGACTAATATGCATAAAGTTGTGCATTTCTTCGCTTCGGCCTCGGCCGCAAAAATCGAACCCGAAACTTAGGTTTCTCAACGTTGTCCCACTTTGAGCCTGTTGCATCTGCACAACATCATGAACTGATGCTCGTCCAGTCACCACGCCTTTGGAGAACATCCATATTAACTCGTGCTCTCACCAGGATGGTGGCACAAGCCTCCCGTCCCCCTTCCCGCGCTCATTGGCGTCGATCTTGGATCAATCGGCACGACCCCTGATACCCCTCTTGACTGCCGTCTTCATCTATTCAGTTGCAGATGAGGATCTTCGCCTACCATTTTTTCCGTGGAAGACATGAATGGCTTCATGTGGCAGATCTTTCAACCAGCTGTCAAGTGACTAATGCTTCCAAGTCTCTGACTCAAGTAAAGAGGAAGATCTGCAAAAATGTGGAGCAGAATCCACATCCCACGATATTCTTTGTGCAACGAAACGCCCTTCGGGGTCCAAATTGATTCCGGCAGTTGATGTACCTCTCCTTCGGCCTCGAAAGTGGGCGAGTAGCATAGGTAGAACACTAAATCTCCTCGGAGACTGAATATCATGTTCAAGTGTGCGGAAAGTAGATATATAATAGCAAACTCACCTCATACATACACATCATGTTCAGCATTGTACTTGAGAATCATCTCGTCTTACACTTTCTTTACATTTTTCTCGCAATGACTATAGCTATCATGGGCATTACCCCGCTTCATCTGGCCGCATTCGCTGTGCTGCCGGTAAGTCACGACTGCCCCTGATGCCCATCGATTGTACCACTGACATGGGTTAGGTGCTTTTTTATGCGTTGTATAAAGTTGTGTACAACCTCTACTTCCATCCACTGGCACACTTCCCAGGTCCGAAACTGGCCGTCATCTCGAATGTTTTCTACGCAAAGTATTGGCCTGGAGGGAAATGGCCTTTCATTCTGGAAGAACTCCACAAGAAGTATGGCCCTGTCGTCAGATATGCACCTAATGATTTGTAAGTATCTCTTTCACAGCCTCGACTGTATATTGAAAACCATCGCAAGAGACTTCGCCACACCACAAAGTTATCAGGACATACATGGACACATAAAGCAGGGCAAACAAACATTCGTCAAGGGGCTCTTCTACAAATCAGGTCCTGATAATACTCTGATGGGTATTGTTTCGCAAAGGGATCCTGTAAAGCATCGGGAGACCAGAAAGAGTCTGTCGCATGCTTTCAGTGCCAAAGCGCTGAGATTGCAGACTGATGTGGTGTTGCAATATGTTGGGATGTGGATTGGGCAGGTCAAGAGACTTGGAGATACCGAAGAAGGCATCAATACAGAGGAGGCAAGTCTAAACAACCAACCCCCTCAAATCTCAAGCCAACAAGACAGTGGTACAACTGGCTCACATTCGACATAATCGGCGATCTGGCATTCGGAGAGTCATTCGGAGCTGTTGAGAGGGTTGAAGGCCATCCTTGGGTGACCACGATCAAGAACGGCTTGTTCGAAGCTGTTTTTTATGACGTGTTCCGACGAGTACCTCTTCTCAAGCTATGGCCAAGTCTGGTGCGGCCTTCAAATGTGATTGCGCAGCGTTCAAAGCAATTTTCAAACAGTCGCATCAGAGTGGAACGCCGAATGCAGCAGAACAATGACAGAGATGACTTCTTCTCCCATCTTCTGTCTGAGAAGGCAACGGATTTGACGCTAGACTACCTCACGGCGCAAGCTAATACCCTCATTATCGCTGGCTCTGAAACTACGGCGACTTTCTTGGCAGGTCAGTACTGATCCTCTATTCCTTCCTCAATACCAGCAAGACTAATGGACAATCAGGCGCAACCTATTACCTCCTCAAGAACCCCTCAACCCTCTTCCACCTAACCCAAGAAGTCCGCACCGCCTTCCCATCCTCCTCCCTCATAAACGGCGACACAACCCAATCCCTCCCATACCTCACCGCCGTAATCGAAGAAGGCCTCCGAATCTTCCCTCCTGTCCCCGCCGGTCTCCATCGCATCTCCCCGGGTGCATTTGTCGACGGACACTACATCCCCAAGGGCTCCACGGTCTCGGCATCAGGCTGGTCAACAACACACAGCGAGCATTATTTCTACCACGCACATGAGTTCCATCCCGAGCGGTGGTTACCAGAAACCCACGCGCTTTATGACCCGGCATACAAAAACGACGTGAAGGATGCGAGTAAACCGTTCTTGATTGGGCCGAGAGCTTGTTTGGGGATTAATCTGGCGTATTTGGAGATGCGGATTATTTTAAGTAGGATTGTGTGGGAATTTGATTTGGAGTTGGTTAGTAAGGGGGTGGAGTGGGAGAGGGATGTTAGGCTCAGGTTCCTTTGGCAAAAGCCTGAGTTGAGGGTCAGGTTCAGACCTGCTGTGAGATAAGTGGGTGGTTGTTGATGTCAGACCTTGTTGGGTTGGAGTGCGAAAGGATTGTGCAGCTGAGGTTACTTTGTTCGCAGCCTGAGTTGAGGGTTAAATTCAGACCTACTGCAAGATGAGGGGCCGCTTTTTCGACGTCAGCCGCTGGGCTTTGACGAGAAGAATGCTTCGTGAAACAAATCGGAGCTGTGGCGACAGTTTCTTCGGTAGAAAAATATATATATATATATATAATTTTTTTATTTTATTTTATTTTTTAGATATTCTGTCACACTTGAATGTTCCTCCTGTCCGATTCTCGACGCCTTGAGCAGATAATCATTGTCTCCATCCCCCGACCTGATATGTGGTTAGTGAGATATCATATTCGCAACTACCTGCTCCTATTGTCACGACGTCCCCGAGTGCCTCAAAACGTAGCTGCGGGGTTGGCACGAAGCCTTAAGCTTCCATGTATCTTGTACGGGCCGACTTGGGAGACCTCATGACCATGGAACCAAAGCGGTACAATCTTTCAGCAAGCGTTATCTCACTGATGAACCATTTTCGAATATAAAGTACCTTCTTCGGCTAGCCAGCGCTCAACCCGGGTCTGCGAGACTTGATAATGCCATTGCGACCCTTCACCTTGTGTATTCAATGCAGCAACCCACGATGATCGACAGACTATTGATGGGAGGCTGCATGAACTGGTTTTGGGACAAACCTACGGTGAGTAGGGCACCCTATCTTATGCTACCCTTATATCCGCAGGAGCACGTGGGCTTGTTTGCATACCGGGTGGAAGTGCATATTTGGAGCTGATCCGAGACCTTGTTTTGGGTTCAATTTATTAATCGTGTGCGACTCCATTAAAGCTGGATTGCAATCTCTGGACAGGAAATCCAAGCTTTTGCGGCCAAGTGGAAGTACCAAACGGATTGCGACATGAACGAAGCTGGCAAACTCCGCAGCGGTAAGCTTCACTTTATCGTGTATGACGCGAATTCAGGGCTGGTGAGATCTAGAGACTAAGTACAACCAGCCTACTTTCTCATATTCTGAGGCGCTTGGCTTCATTCAGAAAGCCATTTGCCATGTTGTGTGTGGTAGCATTTTTGGAAAGTTGAGTGCCACTGTATTCATATCTGTACTCCAAGCCGTCTGGACTTCCTTAACCCTCCAATATCGAAACTTCCAAACCGCATGTGGAGGGGACGCCATGGCACCCTGCATTCACCGTGGAAGGAGCGGTCCAGGCTAAAGTATACGGTGATGGGGATTTACCGCCCCTCACTCCTCACTCGGCCGGGGAAACACTTTTCAAGCTGTTGGTTTCTGTTAGCATTCATTAATCCCATCACTAAAATACTACTGGCCTAGCCGTCCGGAGTAGTTGCACATCCACTTCATCATCCACCCATACGCCAAACTATCCTTCTTCCGGTACAGTGCTCGTTATAGTTCAGCAAGGTACATCGGAAACATGCATCCCAATAGCCCTCTGAGCAGTGGAGGTAGAGCTACCTCAGTGAACGAAGCAAGGATCCGTATTTCTTTTACCATGCCAACTATATTTTTCACAATAGAGATTGAGGAACTGATGGGAGCTCTTAGTCCGAGATAATGTTGTTTCACTTGGGCTTCCCAACATGAAGAGAAGACTTCTTCTACCCCTCAAGTGCTCCTTCCAGATCGACCCTTCGTCCATCTCCACGGAAGAAACTACATTCTCAAAAATCATATCTCCCACAAAAGAACAAATTTCCCCCATTGACTCCGAGAAAGCAACTGAAGTTATCACACTTCCTGGCACATCAATAAACACACCAAGCACGACTTCCCGAGTCATCATGACGCGACCCTGGATTTCGAGGAGGTCATCCCTTCAAATAACAGATTGCTGATACTCAGCAGCCGAATCGAGCATCTTCTTGGCTTCGAAGCCCGCGGAATCCATAGAATCAAAGCCAATGAAGAGTCCGCCAAAGTGACCTTGGGCTTCATGCAGATTCTTGTACTGTGGTTCTCGGTCAATACCGCTGCACAGAACATCACGCTCGCAAGTATTGGGCAGAGTGTTTACAACCTGGGGTTCATGGATGCGACGTTGTGTAGTATTCTTGGAATGATACTTGGTCCTTTACCAGTCGCCTATACGGCTAGGTGGGGACCTTGGAGTGGAAATAGGACAATGGTTCGCTACTTCCTTTCAGTCTAGCAAGCTCATGCTAATATTGAACTCAGATCTGCGCTCGATTTTCAATGGGTTGGTGGCCAGAAGCTTTGAATTTTGTTGAACTTGGTTGTGATGTTCGGATACGCCATGATCAATGTCGTGGTAGCGGGTCAAATTCTCTCAGCAGTGTCACCCAATGGAAGCTTGACTGTCAAAGTTGGAATTATCATTACAGCAATATTGACATGGCTGGTGACAACTTTTGGCGTTAAGATCTTCCATCATTACAAAGGTCTCTACTCAATCCATTGGCTAAATCCTCTACTTACCTGTCTAGATTTGCATGGATCCCTCAAAGCATCGTCCTACTGATCCTCGCCCGAACTGCATGTCCGAAATCCAGCATCTACTCCCAATCAATAGGAGACCCGTCGACCATCGCCGACCATCGACTCTCTTTCTTCTCCGTTGCTTGTCCTCAGCAATCACCTTGCTCCATGTGCAGCTGACTATCTTGTATACTGTGATCCCAAAATTGCATCTCGTTGAAAAGTCTTCTGGGCAGTCATCATAGGCCTAACCTTGTCCTTCACCTTCACGTTCGTCACAGGGGTCGGCCTTGCATCAGGCCTACAAAATGATCCCGTCCGGGCCGCTGCTGGTGCAGGATCAGGTGCCCTTTGTTGTAGCTGGCCTCGACGCCTTTGGATCGTTTGGGAAATTCTGCTCAGTGATCGCTGCTCTGGGACTAATCTCCAACATGATTCCCGAAATCTATTCTTCCGGAATCAGTTTCCACATTCTTGGAAGGCACCTTGCTGTCGTCTCAAGGTTCGTCTGGAACTCTTTCGGACTTTTCGTTGTCGCGGCATGTGCACTTGCTGGGAAGAATAATCTTTCTCAGATCTTTACGAACTTTTGGCGCTCATGGGATACTGGGTGGTACTTTGGACCGTCATTACCCTTGAAGAACAATTCATCTTTCGTCGGAGAATGACGCCGAAGTATGTTTGGAGTGATGGGGATAAGCAGGAGAAGTTGCCAATTGCAGTTGCTGCTTTGACCGCATTTTGTATCGGATGGATTGGCGCAGTGCTCTGTATAGCGCAGTTTTACTTTGTGGGTCCTCTTGTGAGAATGATTGGAAAGGATGGAGGAGACATGGGCAATTATGTTGGGTTCAGTATGGCAGATCTGGTATATCCACCATTGGGGTGCTGGGAGTTGAAGAAATTTGGACGATAGGGCGAAGTCCGAGTTCAGGACAGCTACTGATGATTTTAAGATATTGGTATGTTGGGAGGCAATTCCTTGGGCATCTAGAGCGCAGTAACAAATTCAACGACTTTCTGAGAGGGTCGCTAAAAGAGATGTGGCGATGGATCAAAGATGTTTTGGGAAGGGACCCAGCACCGTCAAGGAAGGAACTCTCTCAAAGTTTTGACCCTGCGCTCCCTCCG
>NXFV01001134.1:0-37370 GCA_002803225.1 Gamarada debralockiae | reverse complement strand
ATAGTCTTAGAAATAAGTCTAATAATATCTATAAGCGAAATTAAGTATAAGTAAAGTTTTAGAGGTTTTATTAATATCTACTAATAGTTTTCGTTCTAAGGTATTCTTTTAAATATTAAGGGTTATTAACTAGTTATAGGTTCTTCTAAGTATTAGGAATTCGATAATTCGTACGTAGTAGGATATTATAAAAAGCCTTCCTAGGTAGAATAGAAGAGTTTAGAATTATATTACAAAAGTAGGAAAACCTTAGGCAAATAGCTTCAATTCTCTACTATTATATTATATAGATAAGGATTCTAAACTAAAGAAGAAAGAAGGGAAGATAGGAGGCCAGAGAAAGAGAAGATATAGCTAAGCCTATTGTACTACACGTGATCTAAGCGAGGTTCTTATAATTGTAAGACCCACTTGTCATATGATCTCAGGACTACGCCTTAGGCATAATTTCCCCTAGGACTATTATACCTATATTGAGCCAGGGCTCAACATTAGGAGCGTTAGGGCCGTCACACCTGCTTTCTGTATATAAGGGGAACAATAGGGACTGACTTTCCCCTATACGTACTATTTTGTGTGTCAAGGATCTTCGCCTGCTATTCTATAGTTGCCTACTTGATATTAAGATAGATTCTTCTCCTAAACCCCTATTTAATCTACTTGCGTCTCTAAGATATAGTTCTCGGAAGTAGTCTAGTCTAGATAGTACCAAGTAGCATATTACAAGTCAATAGAGGTTAGATGTAATTGACCTCCAGAGGTCAAAGGTTTAGGAGCTAAAACAAAGAAGGAAGATTCAAGAGCTAGAATATCAGGCGCAACAGCATAAGCTTAATGATGCTGCTACTAGGCTGCTTGAACTGCAAGAAGCAAAGAGGTCAGCTGCGATTGAACTCCAGACGCAGAAGAGATTAGCTGCAATTGAACTCCAAAGGGTATTTATTATAATCACATGGTTTTAAATCTTTTCCGCCTAATAATCACTCTATTATCTTGATATTTTGGGTACTTTTACAGCCACAAGAGCTGTTTAATCACTAGGCCTTCTCTTCTGAAAGTGCGAAGGCTTCGTGCAAGCCGCAGGCTAGCACTCTTGTTGTTATGAGTACTCTGATACTGAGGTGCATATGACGCTAGTCCGAAATAGGCTTCAAAAGCTTCAATTCAAAATCTCTGCCCTTTTCTCTAGAGTTCAACTCCTCCCTTATACCTATAGCTTGACTCTAACTATTCCTGTTGCCTATCCTGATAGCCTGTTGCATGTTCCGATAGCCTGTTGCCTGTCCCTAGATATCGCCGTACCTTCTAGACCTGCTAACACTCCGGACCCCAAGATTCGTAGTATAGCCTTTTGTGCCTTCTTGATAGCTATAGAGAAACGCTCATAGCGGAGTAGTTGTGTGAAAGTACGAGTTCTTATAACAAATAAGTTAAACAACTGCTCGGCAAATAGAGGTTATATGTTTGAATGCGATGACGTTGAATTGGTGTTGTTCGGTAAATTGTGAAGCTGAATTACTACTCATGTGCTCTTTGACAAGAGGGATCCAAAATCAGCTCCGGCAGGAACCCTTGAAAGGGAGCAGAAACAGATTCCCGGGCAAAGTTTGGTCAGGAAACTATAGCCGGGGCACACAGAAGGCCGAAATGGGTTCCACATTATGGTGCGCAGGCTGACTCAGGGCGTGCTCAGGATGCTCAGGCCATGGCTCAGGATGGCTCAGGCTCTGCTCAGGCTCTGCTCAGGTATGCTCAGGTATGCTCAGGCTCTGCTCAGGCTTTGATCAGGTACGCTCACCCTCGGCTCAGGTTAAAGCAGCAGCTGCTCACGTCCGGAGACTAAAACGGAACCAGCGAGGACGAGATTAGAGTCTGACTTTCGTGGTAGTATTAGCAAGAACCAAGTACCTCAATTCCGTTCGGTTCGACCGTCCTGAAGGAGTCGCACTGCACAGAATCTCAAATGGAGCTCATTTTTCTTCCTGTTTATTCTTTCTCCTTAACCCTCGTAGAGGATGACTCTCTATTCTTGTCTGGCCATTATTCTACCCACATCCCCTACTAGGGACTTCGTAGCTGAATAAATTCAGCGTTGCCAGGGACAGCGACGGACCATAGATAATACGCTGAGCTCACAACCGCGTTTTGGGACTCCATCAAGCGTGCTTTTCCTCCAGAACAACCTCTCGCTTCTTTGCATTCTGTCCATTTACTCAACCGCGAGCAACTTATCGTTTACAACCTAATCGTCAATATTATAGCAGATTTTTAGCCGGAGAGACTCCTCCTCAGTTAAGATGTCAACCTGGATGGAACCGCAGGAACGGCAAGATATATGTACTTTTGCAGGCAAGTAAGAAAGTGGAAGAGATAGCTACTGTTGCGGATGTCAAAATCCAATCCTACACGTCGCTCGACTAGGATCAAGTCACATAACTTCTGCGGTGGAACTCTCCATTCTCTGTTCAAGATTCCTGTCAAAATCCCACTTGGAGGCTTGACACAAAGGCTCTCGAGAGCGAATCTCGGCTTCCTCAAGCACTCTTTGCAGACTGTCTGTATCTCATTATCGACGAGAAGTCTATTTTTAGGCTGCGCAATAGTACCCATGGGTGAGTTTTTTTTAGTATGTAAACCCACCTATAGGTACCCAACCTAGTAGGTGGGTTTTAAACCAGTAGGCAACTTACCCACTAGGTACCCATTGAGAACCCAACACATGATGCTTATGTATTATACTATATTGAAGTCTTACTAGTATAATATTTGGTACTAAGCTTTATAATAATTACTGTTTCTTTTAAAGTACTAGAGTCTATAGTTGTCTATTAAATATAAAAATCTAACATTTAACTATTATCCCTTATAATCTGCCTTTAACTCCTAGCACTATCTCTCCTTAAATAGCCTAGTATGCCACATTTTATTGCCTAAACCAACTGTATATCCTTTTGCTAGATTATAACACGCTTAGTATAAATCGCAGTATGAAGGTCGCGGTCAAAAGTTTGGAATATACATGACAATCACGCTGTATTTACAAGGGCCCTGGCCTGAATTACAGGCCTTGGTCGCTTGGAAATTACAGGCCTAGATACCCTGACACGATTGGATGCCGACACGAAGGGCTGCCAATTAGCGACAGGGAGTGCTTACAGACACCCTAGCTTAAAATTACAGCGTAATACAAGGCTGATTGCGACATTACATGGCCTAAATACGCTGCGTATTCCAAACTTTTGACTGCGACGCATTTTTCTACCCTGGTATGAACTGGAACCCGCAGACATGAGGCTGGTGATCGCCATCAACCTTAAGGAATTTGCAGGAGCAAGCAGGTAGTTGTTATAGCTCGACTGTAATCTGTGGATGAAATACATTCTACTACTCACTGTAAATAAAGCTCCTTCTAGGCGTGATTGGCGATAACATACTGTGCCGTTATAAATTGGCCAAGAGAGTACAGAATTCCATAACTGAGGAGCCATGATTTCTCCTGCAAACTCACTACCTACCACGGCGGCGCTTCTTCATTGGCTTCGAGGTGGCAATGCCAGTAGGAGTGAAATGCTTCAGCGCAAAACATCCGAAAACCTGCTCAATGGAGTGCTCTATAAAATCTACTTTCTCAATCTCTAGGTAGCACATATTAAGTAAGACATTATAGGCCTCGCTATTTCAGATCAAGATCTCCAACTAACTTGGTCAATTGAGACTGCAGAGCGTTTGCAGTATTGAGATGCTGAATGATTCCTTCTGCCGTCGCTTTTGCACCTGATCTCCCCAGAAAAAAGAAATGATTTCCACGCACCGAAGCAGACAACGTTCCTGGTGCAGAGTGAACAAATTCCACGATTTCATCCCAGCGCGAAGAGCTTACGGATGGGAATTGAGGCAGCTCCTGGAATACGGCGGTCAGTCTCTGTGTGAGCATGAAGGCCCACGTCGCTTTGTCGGATAGAGCATGACGTGCATCTAGCTGGCTTGTCGGCCACAAGGTGGAAATCCATGGTAGACAGGCAAAATCGTGAGCCGCTGCGTCTTCCACAGAACCCCATTTGTCATCGGCAAATCCGCTCCGTCCGTCAAACTTCAGATTCCATCCGAGGAGGCTCACTGGAGTATGGCCGTAGTATTGACTGTAATATACCTCAGGTGGAATTATGATCTTGTCGTTATTCAGCTGCTCTTGCTCACGAAGCTGAGCCATAAACAATCTGGACATACTTGGAAACGTCGCATATCCGGCTTTGGTACAACTTCTTCCTGGAGGCGGAGGCTGAATTCTAGGTAGCCCTGGTGTTGCGGAAAGAGATACGAATAGCTTGACGTTCAACTCTAGGGCCTTGGCAGCTTTCGAAAACGGCACGACCAATCTTCCTCCCATACTCCAGCCAACAAGCACAATGTCACCGCATAGTTGGTTTTTCTCAACTACCTTCTTGGTTACTTCTGCTGCCTGACGGCCCCACTGGTTGATACGAAAGCCTGGAGCAACTGCAGGAATGAGCGTTGGCTCGCTTTCTATGGGATAGGAGATTCCAAGTACTCCAAGGCCCGCCTTTGTGAGCCACGAAGCTAAGAAGTCCTCCGGGTCGTGCCCCAAGTGACCTCCATAAAAAATCCGGGCAGTATGGGCGCCTCCAGGGATCAAGACTACCAAAGGCAGTTCCTTGTCGGCCAGGAAATATCTATGAAGGCAGGGCAGTTCGGTAACGTGATCGAGGACTTCTCCTGGAAAGAGACATGGTGTAGTATCGGAACTCGCCATTTTCTCTGCGTTCAATGCAAGCGACTTGCAATCCGTCCCCCAGGTCAAGTCTTCTGTTCTCGTCAAAAGTAATCCGAGAATTGGGGATCACTATTCCGGTATTGGACGGGGCACCGATAAATAAACTCGAGAAACAAAGGTTTGTGGACTTTGCCTTATTAGTCGCGTGATAGTTTGTGAAATATGGGGATTAGGGCAATACGATCGCTCTTCCGGTATCGGCAGAGCAATCAAGTTGGAAATATACTTACGAAACACACATATTTCGTCTCGGATTTTACTGTTTGTGTGTCAGTTGAGCTGTATTTTGAGGGCGAAATATAGTGGCATTTCTAGACCTAGCTGATATCTAAGGAGCTGAAATACAAGGAGGGGAAGAGCTCTCTTATATCACAAAGAGGGGGAAATACAGGCTATACCTGATTAGGCAATTCCAACCAACATTGTGGTTAACGTTACGCGGTAAGATGAAAGATAGACCGATGAATGCTTCGGCTCTAGTTGTATAGCTACAGAGATCTCTAACTTAGAAGAACTCCTTTCACAATAAGATAAGAAACCCAGCTATTCTCGTAATTGCAACCATATACGGGATTCTAGCAACCTGATAACACGTAAAAATGGGCTCTATTTCTCCACCGTCTTCATTTCCCTTTGCTTTCGATGATATACCTTCCTACGACAATATAGCCACTAAAGGCGCTCCTGAAGATCGTACCGTAACAATACGGGACGTTCGAGGACGAATTCTCTCGATGCAGACGTCGAGGCTGTGCACGATGCTCAAGCAGCCAAGAAGGACCCTCCAAAATCGTATCGACATGTTGCTCGTACGACGGCATGACCTCACGGCTGTGCGAAGAGGCCGCTTGTCTTTCTCGCATGTTATAACGTTGCCTCGTCGCAAGGTCTACCAGACAGCGGCTATATCGCTATGGAGGACATATGTCGCAAGATCCAAGAGACAGTTCGACAGGTCTGTCCCAACCTTTGTAGACGGGGGCACTGGCTACGGCTCCCCTATGAATGTGAAGCGCACCGTTGAATGGTACGTCTGAGAGCTACGTGAAAATCTTCCTCTTTCTGATTACAAGGAGTGGGCAGCTTTGCACTCGCCGGCGCTGTAGGTATCATGATCGAACACCAGGCCTGGCCAAAACGTGAGAAATCTCTCACCACGCTAGCTTCCACAGGTTGCGGTCATACCAAAAGCAAAAGCGTCGTCCCACGGGCTAAAGCCGCCCCTAGCTCGTCGAGGCGGTTTGGCTACTCGAACTCTCGCCCGGTTGTTCAATGATGGCCCAACGAAAATCCCTTCGAATCCAGCTCTTTCTGTCCCCGATTGCCCGTTGGTTAATCGGCACGGAGCGTACTTGAGAATAGCCTGGCCCAAACTCATATTGATGCTACCGTTAAGGAACTGGTTGGCGACTATAGTTCTCCAACCATCCTTATCGACGGGTTTGATATCACGGGTCGTCCGCCGAGGAACCAAGCGTCGTGTCGACTTGACCTTCACACTGAAGAGCAGATTCTGATTGCTCTTCGATGCTTCTCGGTGCTCGGTTGTGAGCGCTCACTTCCTGGACGGCTTCAAGCATCTGCGTTCCGCAGTCTTTTCCAAACAGTCAAGCCTGTGTCCGTGGACTATCTCACGGCAATAATGGATACCACCGCTGGCATTACGAGCGGTATCGAGGAATTACAGAAGTCTGATCATATACGACTCGATTCAGATGGCTGTATTATTGGCGCTCTTGGATTGAGCTTGCGCCCTACGATACACGAGTTATCAATCGATGACTCAAGATTCTGAGCCTTGTGAGCATTTGGTGTGATTGGGATTTTCCGGGCCTTACGTGCGTCCGGGCTTGCCCGGTTTGCGGATCTACAGCGGCGAAAATATACTCTTGGAATTCGCCGATGGCATTCCTCAAGACAGGAAATATATAGTCTTTATAGCTGATGTACAAAGCAATAGTGCTCTATTGAAGACTGGGGTTCTAAAGTCAATTCCTTCACTTCCGCACAGTTAGCAGAAGTATGGAGTCAGACAAATGGGTTAGCTGGCTCTCTCGTAGCAGTTGATAGTTTCGTACCCGTCGCGGTCAGGCCGGTTTTTGATACAGTATCGAAGGGCAAATGATACAAAGGTACAAGTTTCCACTAGTATAGAATAGTATCGAATCGTATCGATCGCGATTAGTTTAAAATTAATATTTACAGGGGCACTACCACTAAATAGACCCTAAAGGTTTAGCGAGATTAGTGGCTTTCTAGCCTATCGTTTAGTGGTTAAGCCCCTAAAAAATTACAGATGATATCGAAAGGGCAAATGATATTTGGCCGATGTACCTTGTATCATTTGCCCTGTCGATACTTGTATCGAAAACCAGCCTGGTCGCGGTGGAGGTTTGGTCTAGGTTCATTGCAAGAGATTGAAGAATATTCCATACCTGGGACTACTGAGCCCTACGCTGCTCGCTAAGCTTAAAGGTAACTAGCTGCGTCATGAGTGCCCCGTTTGGAAAATTTGAGGAACAGTTCGCTAACAGAACACATCTCAAAGAGCATCTTCTCCCCATCCCTTGAGCTGAGCACAGCCCGATCCGAAAAATACTACACCACGTCTCCCGAACGTGACCTCACATAGACCAGTATAGGCGGTGAATTGACAACCTTGGACCCTTCTTGCCACCCTGTCCAAACTTCCGCGGCACATCATAATCTCCCCGATCAATCTTCGCCTTGACATAATCTCCCTCCATCGTTTGCTGAGCCCCAAAGGTTCGGATACCCAGTGATCCAGACTTCCTAAACGACACCGTCCTGGTCAATGACGCGCATCCAATACCTACCCCTAAACTCCGGCTCGCTCTCAAGAGTAGACATCCTCTCCCTAGCTGACCGAAACACCCTGGGAGTCGAACTGTTGCTCGAACAGAACTCTATCGCATCAATGTCTTCGCATTTCTGCCTGCAGATACCCCGCCAAATGAGTATCCTCGAGTTCTCGCACCATTTCGAGCTGTTAAAGGGTGCTTTCGTAGACCTCCTGTTGAAGCGCTTGCTCTATCTTCATGTGCTCTTTCTGGCGAGCTTCTCGTTTCGCTTTTCTGCGTGCCAGAGTTTCCACGGGTTCTTTATTTTGTGGGCTTCGTCGGCAACTTCGGCCTCAGCGTCGCTCTGCTGTGGTGCGCGCAGCCAGAAGGACCCGGTCCCAATGCCTCCTGTCCCCTTCTCTCTTGTTTCGTTCCCTTCCTCCCTCTCGCATTTTCTACTCTGTCCTCTCTCCTCCCATCAAGCTCATGGTTCGAAGCTGCGACCCTTGCTCAACCATTTTCAAGATCCAACGTCTTCTCTCCTGCACCAGTCTTCCATCCCCGCAACCTCCAAACGAATTGCCGAATCAACATCCCGGCTTCGTCCAATTAGCCCCCAAATATGACCCTAATTATTGTTCCTCTCTCCCTCCACAGTTCCTGGTGTTCTCCCCCCCCCCCTCCTCTCCGGATTGAAATTCCCATCTCTTGTTGCAATGGACGAAGGTCTGGGCCTCCAAATCCACCATCTCCCTCCCTCTCCCATTCCCTTCCCCAGCTTCAACTTCTCAACCGCAGCTTGTCAATCTTCATAAACACCCTGATCAGTCTTCTTTCTGACCCTCTCTTCTTTCTGACCCTCTCTTCTTTCTGACCCTCTCTTCTTTCTGACCCTCTCTTCTTTCCTATCCCTCGCTGCCGCCCACCTCTTCAAACCCCATAACACCATCACCACCAAGCTCACAACACATGCCGCGACTCCAATACCAACAGCAACCCTCTTATTCCTTACTATTAACAAAGAGATCACCGCGGTCTCTACTAGGACAAGAGTGAGAAAAGGAAAAAGAAGCGGCATAGCGAGTACAATTTTGATTTGTGTCGCCGTTCTTGCAGGACCTCGGAATGGCTAGGTGAGTTCTCTGCCTCTGCATATTGGGTTGTGTTTTGGAGGGCTGCGACGGCGTGATGATTATGTTGGTTGGGATGATGAAGATCGGGACAGCAGAGGTGCGGGGTTCATGGAGGGATGGACTTCGAACTTTGTTTCCTATGAGGTCGGTATTGAGTAAAAGGCTCGGGTTGCCGGGCATTCGACCTATTGACTAGAATGAAGACCGCCTTCCTTATGCTTGACGCGATAAACCCCGATATGTTTATTCTCAAAGAGAGAAGAATGCAAAACCGTTCATGCAAGATGAAAGAATGTCTCATGGGGAAGGCATCATGCATATGCCGCTGACAATCCTTTCAACAACGCATGGTCAAGGCGTCGAGGCTCATTGAATACAAGATCATAAAAATAGACTTTGCGATCCTTCGGCCCTCGTCTCAGTGTTAAAGTTAGGGTACCAAAACGTTTCGCTGCGGGATGAGATTGATCGTATTAAGGCCTCCAGGCTCCTATTTCTAGGAAATTTAGGCAGGGTGCGCTAATGAGGCTACTGCCTGTAGCCTCGCACTGGCGCCAATGAGTCTATTTAAACTGACAGATATCCACTTGAAAACTGCATCGTGGTCTAGAGATTCAGACAGCATGGCAGAATTATCGCAAAGAAACGACTTAGGAAGAGGACTTCTTGATCTCCCCGCCGGTGAGTCTAGAACCAATCTGGTTGGCATCAATGCATGACAATTCACATCACGTGTTCCTTTCCTTTCTCCATCTCCTCTTACCTTATCCCTCCATCCCGTGTCAACGCCTCCAGAAATCCAAGCCCAAATAATCACCGCTCTCTACAGTACCTCCGTTAGACACTATCTTTACACAGCTATCCTACGCGCCTGTTCTCGTCTCCACGACATCGCCTATTCCACATTCCTCACCACCTACCCTCTCGAATGTCAGCCTGTGGAACCCGACAACGCAAACGCCAGACACGGTCTCGGTCGTGGCGATAGCTTGAAAATCATTTATCCGCACGACAATGAAAGGTTCCGAATGCATCTATTCGAAGAAGAATGGATGGAAGGCCTGAGAAGTGGGATGCAGGATTTATTTGATATTGATGACGATGAAGACGTTGCCGAGGAAGAATCTGCTAGTGAAGATGAGGTGGAAGAGGAGGAAGATGAAGCGGATTACCATCACCGAAGGCTTCGACATCAATGATATGGACGCCACGCTCTTTGAGCGCAGTGAACAATTCGCCCAATACTGGATCCGTCAGAACCATTTCGCTAAAAAGTGACGTGAAATTGGGAAAGAGAGGGCGGAGAAATTGGAACGATTGAAGATCACTTGGAGAGGCTGGGAAGCGAACCGTATGCGCGAGGTACTCATGCCCGGTCCCTACGCTGTGGGCATCATGAGCGTTGTCTGTTCCTTGTTCCTGCCTAATCTCAAGCTGGTGATGTTGCAGCAGACGGTATTCGGGGAAGGGGAAGAGGAGCATTATAGCAGTCGACATCTTGGGGTGAACAATGAGGCAGAAACTGAGGAGTTACGTTGGCCGGAGCATCTGAGAACCGAGGCTATGGGTCGAGAAGATGATATCGAGACAGATCCGGAGCATGGCTATTGGATTAAAGCGATACTTTTGATGACTGAGGCGTGTAGAGGCCTGAAAGAGCTGGAATTGAAGGATTGGAAGAGTAGGAGGAGGGCGCAGTGGTGGATAGAGATGTTTGAGAAGGAGGGATTGATAGTCAGGGTTGGGTAAGCTCGTCCGAGGCGTATGCTGGAGTAAATGGCTTTCTTTCTAGCAAGGTTGCACCGAAGGGCGAAACTCGTGTCATCTTAATTTTCTCGCCAGCTAGAGACGGTGGCTTTCGAAGAGCGAGGAACAATTTTGGCCTGTACTCTGTAATTGAAGATACTTCTCGTGAAAGAAAATAATGTCTTCCCCGAAAGTTACCCTGCATCGATGAAGTCCAAGTCATTTGTAACGGTGGGAATTGAACAAGCAGATTTGAGAATCATTTTGGTTGGGAGAACAACTAGTTTCGTTTCAAGAACTGCGCTTGCAGAAAACACACTTCAACTTACAGGCTTGAATCCTGCAAGACACACCACAGAAGTAGAGATACGCGTAGCGGCAAATTGATCCAAACCCCACAAATGGAATAAAATATCCTAGATCTCAAACGTCGTGGTATATGACAAAAGGCACCGACTCCCACAATCACAGCCGAGCCCAGTCCGTAAATAATACACTCCCTATCACCCATCATACGCCTTGTCCGTCCTTGACAAAGTAAAAAAATAGTATCACAGCCGTCGTACGTATGCACCATCTCTCAAGCATTGTTTTTTTCCTCATCCAATCATCAATCATCCCATCTTAACATCCCGAAAATATCCATTCTCCCTCGGCGCAACATTCATAGGCGGAAGCGGCCCAAACGGATCCGGTTTCTCAACCTCAACCTCCATCTGCATATGATTCATCCCCATCCCCATCCCCATCCCCTGGCCTTGGCCCCGTTCCAGCTCAACCTCCTCCCTCTTCTTCCTTCCAAGGCGTTCACACCACTCCTCCGCAGACACAATCGTGCCATCCAAGACACCACTCACTTGCGCCATCATATCCAACCCCTCCTTTGCTAATACCATAACGCGATTAGCGCCCTCGGTAACTTCGCGGTCTCCCCTCTCCCCGTTGGCAGAGCCGTTTACTGTAGCTGAGCTGGCAAGACGGAAGCGCTGTGGGAGGGACGTTAAATGTTTACGAACTAAAACGCGCGCGTTTTCGGGGAGGGCACCGCCCGCGTATTTAGAGACTATATCCACAACGTCCTTGAGAGTTTTTAAAACGTCGTTTTTCAGCTCCGCGATCTTGGCGTTGAGTGCTGAACGTTCGGCATCTGATCTCACAACCAGCTGACCATTTGCCTGTGCTCCTCCTTTTTCGTTCGGGTACGTCCATCCCGTCCCGTTCCCTTCGATGACCCCTGATGTCGAAGATGGAGAGCCGTGATCATACTGCTCAAGTACTTGTTTCAGTGCTAGGATGACTTTGCCGATATGTTCATTTGCCCAGCGCAACCATCCTAGGCAGTACTTCAGACTCCTTAGACTCTCCTCACTCATCGCTACACTGAGCCCACTGGTACTTAACACTAGTCGGGACTGCCAGCTTGAACTCCCGCCTGGAGAGGTCGGCTCTTCGTGTTGTTGCGTGGAAGTGGGTATGAGTGCTTGCTCATAGGATGGAGAACGGTGCTCGTCGTCATAGGCGGGGAGGCTTTCTACAGCTGAGGATTGCGATGCTCTTCGTTGCATGTGTTGAAGTTCTTGTCGAGACGGATTCTGTACATTCCTGTTCGATTCCCGATCTCGTTCTTCAGTGCCAGTCTTGCGCCGCTTGTTCGAACCCCCTGACTCGGTATCAGATGGTGAGTGGTGACTTGGCTTTCGTCCTCCGAGGAACCATCTCACCCCTCCTTCAACGCCTGTTAAGCGTCCTACTGAACCAACTGTGTTGACCACCGGCGTGAAGCGGCGCTCTACGTACTCGGCAGAGGACTTGAAACGCGGGGAATAGTTTTTGGATGCGGAGTATGCGGAGAGAGAACCGCCGATTGCGGTGCCTATTAAGGGGTGGGAGGTTGTAAGGAGCGAAAGGAGGGGTTCGGGTTGTTGTGCGCCAGATTGGGATGTCGTGGAGGGGAGTGAGGTGTGTTGTTGGGGAGGTGACTGTATGAAATCTGCAGTATAAACAAGATTAGTTAACAATATTGGTATTGCGGGGGAGGAATGTAGATTCTCCATACCAGCTCGCAGATCCCCTAAAGCCTCAGCCGCAATCCGCACATCAGGGTCGTCAATCGACAACACACTCCCGCCCCTTCTCCCCCTACTATCCGGCGTATCGATATCCATCCCCCCAGGCGAGTCCATCGTAGCAGACTTATTCTTCGGCGACAGCTGCGAAGGGCCAGGTTGATAGTATGCCGTCAACGGGTTACTCGATGGCCACACAAACGGCGGTGGTTCCGTAACCGCTACCGGCTCAGGTCTAACCGCAGGAAGGGGAGGTAATGTTCGTTCATGATGAATAGACGGAACATCTCCTGTCGGCACAGCAGGAAAATTCAGGGTGGAAGGATCGTGGGATTGAGTATAGGAGGGCGGGTGTTCTGGCAGCATGTGATCCTGCTCCATTGCGGGCAGTCAAAGGCTGATGAGGACTGCAATGCGCTCGAATGAATTTGGAAGGATCGGGCTTGTAGAAGAGAAGTGAGGGCGCAAATTTTCGGTCGATTCTTGGGGCATTTGTGGGCTGCCCTGGGGCGCAAAGTGGATTTTGGTCGTTCTTCGGCGGTCAGCTTGTGATGCCCAAATGCGATGCGATGGGGGATGCGAATTTCGGCCGTGGAAATTCAGGGTCTTGCGCATAGAAGAAGCATGAAAGGGATTTAGAACAAATAAATAGAGATCTAAGTAAATAATGAAGAATGTATTATGTATTTTCTAGATATGAAAAAACTCTTCCCCCTTTTGAGGTATTCTGTCGCATCATCACATGGCGCATATGAAGAGGGAGGAGAAGCTCGTCCTCTCTCTTCTTGGGTGACGGATGATGAAAAGGCCCACATCCGAATGATCACATGCGACACTGCCAGATCCGAAAGGGGCAAGTCCCAAGGTTAAATGCATTTATCACGTGTCAGAGGGGGGTCGGAAATCCGATGAGGCTGAAGATACTGAAAATAAATAATATTATTGAGGTCTCTTCGAAGAAGTTCCATATTTGGGCAAGATGGATGGTTGAGAGGATGCAGTGCTGTGGACTTGAGGTCGTGTTAAAATCCGAATGGCTGTTGTCCCAAAGGGGACTTTAGACAGATAGATAGCTCTCTCCACAATGGATTTGAGATTTTCACCAGCCTGAGATCTCTTCAAAACCAAGTCAATGGAGTACAAAAATGACCAGAATTAATCTAATCTCGTGCGTCAATCGAGCTGCCCGTATAGCCTGGTGTATCTCATCTGTAGGGTCCCTCTGACGCCGCCCAAGCAACCTATTGCTATTGAAAACAATGCTCGGCCAGCTCTTATGGTACCTCATATTTCCGTCTCCGCGCCACGAAATCGCGAACTGCATCAATGGGAGAGCAAAGTAGGCAACTGACAGAATGCCAGGCCGGTCAAGCTTTAAATGTTGAGCTGCACTGTCTAGAGGGCGCGTTGAAGAAGAAAAGAAGTTTTCGAAGAGACGAGCATTTTTGATATTCTTCAATTTAGACGCTAGGATGAATTGGGCTGGTAGATGGTCTAGCCCCAAACGAACAAGGCCGGCCACCTGCGACGGCGGTGTTGAGCCTGCAAATAACGGTAACGTGGGGTTAAAGAGATTCAAGAATTTCATGAGCGCAGTCTCTCTACAACATACACGAATGTGCGACATCAACTGAGAGAAGATACCTGGCCAATTTGGCTTCCCGTACCTATCGCATCCACCTCCCATCAACTCGACATCATGGCATCCGCTATCTTTTTTCTCGACCTGAAGGGCAAGGTACGCCTCCCAAAGATTTCTGATACCTTGGTATATCTGACGATCGTGTGCAGACCCTTCTTGCGCGGAACTACAGAGGAGACATCCCTATGTCAGCAGTCGAGAAATTCCCCATCCTATTGAGCGAAGCAGAAGAAGAAAGTTCCGCAGTGCCACCATGTTTCTCGGACGAAGGCATCAACGTATGCTCCTCTCAAACCCCACTGAGCTACCTCTCTGACCTTATACAGTACCTCTATATCCGACATAACAACCTCTACCTCCTCGCCCTAACGAAACGCAACACAAACGCCGCCGAAATCCTCCTCTTCCTCCATAAGATCGTCGAAGTCTTCACCGAATATTTCAAAGAGCTCGAAGAAGAATCCATCCGCGACAACTTCGTCATCATCTACGAACTCCTTGACGAGATGATGGATTTCGGCTACCCCCAAACCACCGAATCCAAAATCCTACAAGAATACATCACACAAGAATCACATAAGCTCGAAATCCAAGCTAGGCCCCCAATTGCTGTCACAAACGCCGTGTCCTGGCGCTCAGAAGGCATCCGCTACCGCAAGAACGAAGTCTTCCTCGACGTCGTGGAATCTCTCAACCTGCTCGTCTCCTCAAATGGCAATGTCCTGCGCTCGGAAATCTTGGGCGCGATAAAGATGAAATGCTACTTATCAGGCATGCCCGAACTACGTTTAGGACTCAACGATAAAGTGATGTTCGAGACAACGGGCCGAGCAACAAGAGGCAAAGCAATTGAAATGGAAGACGTGAAATTCCACCAATGCGTCCGCCTCTCACGCTTCGAGAACGACCGCACAATCTCCTTCATCCCTCCAGACGGCGAATTCGAACTAATGTCTTACCGACTCAACACGCAAGTCAAACCCCTAATCTGGGTCGAATGCATAGTCGAATCGCACTCAGGCTCACGCATCGAATACATGCTAAAAGCCAAAGCGCAATTCAAGCGTCGCAGCACAGCCAACAATGTCGAAATCATCGTCCCGGTCCCTGAAGATGCGGATAGTCCGCGGTTTAGGACGAATATTGGATCTGTGCATTATGCCCCAGAGAAGAGCGCGATTGTCTGGAAGATTAAGCAGTTTGGGGGCAATAAGGAGTTCTTGATGAGGGCGGAGCTGGGATTGCCGAGTGTGAAGGGCGATGATGAACATGGTGGTGGGATGACCGGGGGTTTTGGGGGGAGCATGGGTGGTGTTGGGGGGAAGGGCGCCAAGAGGCCTATCAGTGTGAAGTTTGAGATCCCGTATTTCACGACGAGTGGGATTCAGGTGCGGTATTTGAAAATTATTGAGCCGAAGGTATGTTGCTCTCCTCTTACCCCTTTTCTGGGGGAAGTGGTCCGTGCTTGTATTCTTGAAGCTGGGTTTCACGCCAAGAAGCTCCTATGTCATCCAACTCAGAGAATCGAAGCTAACAATATAAATAGTTGCAATACCCCTCACTCCCATGGGTCCGCTACATCACACAATCAGGCGACATCTCAGTCCGTCTTCCGGACGTCAGCTGAGGCACCTGACAAGACCCGATGAACCCCAAATTTGCACGTGGCGTAGGTGAAGGTTGTAGAGGATATGACGAGGGAAGTAATGCATTACAAAACTTGCATTTCAGGCGCTAGCGTACAGGAGTTAGAGAAAGAAATCAAGACCTACTAAGTCTCGAGATATGTAGGTAGCTATGGAAAATACGAAACTGGTGAAATCTCACCAAAATGCAAACCACAATCTGAATCCAAGTGATTGATCAACCAGCGGAGTAGGTGTACATGAGTTCTGTGATTTGGATGTCTTGAAATTGCAATACTATACTTATGCTGATACAACACAGAGCCTCTCACTTCTCAATTCTCACAGTCAAGTGACTCGGCTCCTCCAATCCCATTCTCGTCTTGATGACGATTTACGGTATATTGAGGATTTTCGGAGTAGTAGCCTTGTAGAGATAATCTGTAAGGTTTCTAGCTGAGCCATTCACAGATCGGGTGGGCGGACCAATCCTGATTGGTCACCGATGAGGTTGCGAAAGCCTAATTCTAAAATTTTCCCCAATCGCACACCAAATCACACTTTTATTTTGATATCGTTTTGACTTCTTGTCTGTGCTTGATAGGTTGTATTTAGCTCTGTTGTGATTTGGAGAGGGTTTCCTGGCCGCTGGAGTCGCAGCCTTGAAGGTGTCAACATCGTGTGAATTGTTGGTGGAGGGGCTGTGGCGTTGCTTCGAAAAGGCTGGTCGTTGTTCGCCTTTGTCTGGCTTGCAGGCCGTTAGTAGAGCTTCTTGCAAGGTGCTTCGATAAGGTTACGTATTTGCCTGGCTTGCGAATTGTTGGTGGATCGGCTTAGCACTGCTTCAACACGACTTATCGACCTGCTTGTTTGTCTGGTAACTGCATCGGAGATGAGCGACTCTGTGCCTGGAGATTCGGGCGAAGTGGCGAAAGTAGAAGAAAATCTTGGCGAGGATTGTCCTGCGAAATCAACAGAGTCGACAGTGGCACGATTGAGCCCCGGCGAGGCTGTCGATGGAGCCCCGACGAGGCTGTCGATTGAGCCCCGACGAGGCTGTCGATTGAGCCACGGCGAGGCTGTCGATCGAGCTGATCCCGATGAAGGAATTAGCAAGCCTACTAGCGATGACCTTGGTCGTTCTGATGGTGATATTGAACCGTTTGCCACAGGAAAGGACGATGATCCGAAGAGCGACAAGCCGATCAATACTGATACCACTAACGACCCTGATCTTTCTGATGGGGATATTGAAACATCTGCTCGGGGAAAGGACAGTAATCCGAAGGGCAAGAAACCTATGGAAACTGGTACCAGCCAAGAAGAGGAGAGCGACGGTGACAACGATAGTCCTGACAGTACTCCGCCGCCAAGAGCGGACGAGGTCGACCGATGGCAATACCACGTTGGCCTTGAGGAATGGGGCAAGAGTCTCCATGATGCAGCCCAAGCCGTCTTCCTCAACGTTGCAAGCTCACGATACCGAAACGTATACGTATTGATGCTCAAGTGGAAAGAGGAGGATCCCAAATTGCCTGTCTCATACGACATACCGAATCTTCGGGCTGTCTTCGAGAAGACCTATGGTTTCGAGACTGAGCTTTGGGACATCGAAGATAATGATAATTGCCACACGGAAGTAAATCAGAAGATTATAGATTTCCAAAGGTTAGGAGGCAACAGCAAAGAGGATTTGAAGATCTTGTACTATGCTGGTCATGGGAAGATCACCACGAATAGATTACTGTCCTGGACAAGGTAAGTACTCACTATTTGTATCTAGTAGTTTGGTTCCGGCTATCCTCGAGCCTGACAGCATTGCGATTGTAATTGGCGACACAATGAAAAGAAGAAATGCGCTACAGTCAAATGGAGTGGTATCCAGAACGTGCTCAAGGAGGCACAGAGCGACGCATTACTCCTTCTTGACTGTTGTAATGGTGGAATTGCCAATATCAACGAAGGGAATGGCGTCACAGAGCTCATTTCAGCATGCGCGTACAATTCTAAGGCAAATGGAGTCAGCTATTACTCTTTTACGCACGCTCTCGTCTTGGAACTAAGAGCTTTGGCACTTAGGTCCAGCTTTTCTATTGGCGACCTTTTCAGCAAAACTTACTGCAGGCCCCAGAGTCGAATACCCGACGAGGACTTTGGGACAGAGCGCCATCCGGCGCCCGTTCATCTGGTTCTGACGTGTGACAGCACATATCGAAGGAGCATTCGACTTTCGCCAAGGAAGCGCCTCAAGCATACAGACGAGAACCCAACTCAGATACCCGGGGCCATCGATTCCTCGAATCCTCACTTACCATCTGACGGCAACTCTCACGAAGACGAGAAGGTCCCCAGATTGGCTTTGGCCATCCGATTACGAGATAACCTGAGCTTGGGTGAATTGTCGGCCGACTGTTTTACTGAATGGCTAAGAAGCATGCCTATGATTGCGGAACAAGTGAAAGTCGAAGCTGGATTTGACAGCTTTTCAACCCTATTAATTGTGTCGATTCCGATTTCTCTCTCCCGCATACCTTCCAGGGAACCCCGCTGCTATTTCCTTGGGGCCAGTTTCCTCTTCAAATTTGATTCTACCCGAACAGTTTCATTCGCACGAGGCCCATGTTGGCAACTGGGGATATCTGTAAGAAATGAACCAAAGCCAACCATTTCATGCGACTGGTTCTGTTACCGGTTCTGTCGCCGATTCGGCATATCTGTCTGAAATGAGCGGAACCCGCCAGGTACTTGTCGACCAGAGCAGAAAAGCTCACGAATATGTTTCGTCGACTTTGAAGCCGAACAAGGAAGCACCTGCTGCGAGAGATCCGCCAGAACACTTCTCTGTTTCCTCGGCTACGAGTAACCGAACAGAAATATCACCCGCAAACTTGATGACATTCAAACAGCCCGCCCACCTGCCTCGTCGACTTCACAAGGGAAAGCAGCATCTGCAAGGGATCGAGTAACGTCCACAACTGTTTCATCGACCGTGAGGGAGCAAGCGGGAAGCAACTTTCAAATACCTTCCGAATCAACTTCTTCAGCTTCTGAGTCAAGGGAAGTAGCTGCGGCGAGAGATCCACCTATGTCTGGAGCCGTTCCCGCGAAGTGGAGAGACCGAACAGAAACCCAACTTCGGAGACTTCTCGACGTTGTCACAAAACGCCCCCATGCGTCAAGTATCGCGGATACCCCAGGAAGATCATCAACCTGGCCACCAGCTTCTTCCGACTACCTATCGGCGCCATTCTAGAGATGGGCCGTCAAATCGCGGTCTATCAGGCCTCTTACCAATAATTATTGCTCTAGTAGCTTTCTCATGCACTAGTTGCGATGAATTATATCAGGTACTCATCCATGATCGAGCTTGGAGGGGCCATAGGTGGGTGCCTCATGAACGAGAAACAGGACGTGAGTGCTCTTTTTTCCATTTGAGACTTAAGAGTTCTTCCACTGACAAGCACTAGGTATTGAACGCCGCGGGTTAATTGTGACTGTCTACTTAGACCCCGAAAATCCTCAGGGATCCACATTTGACATGATACAGGTTTAGAAGATGGACCAACACCAATCTTTCAGTAGTAGCTAGTCCCGGACCTTTCTTCAATAGTGGCGGGTGAGAAGATGACCCTCTACAAAACTTCTCACTCTGCTAGTGGGGCAGCTTGGAAAAGAGGTTTTCCTTTCTTTGACAAAGATGGACCTTAGTTAGATGCATGCCATTTTTCTAACTAAAATGGTAGGAATTTGGGCTCACGTTAGCAACTAGTAGGATTTTCACACTCCCGAAGGGGCGCAAGGACACTTTAACGGAAGCAAACATATATTTATGCCACAAAGAAGAATCTTTGGAGCCGTTTCGCTGACAGATTAGCCCATCTCTATGAATATGAAGCTTCTCCAGCCTGTGCAATGTCATCATTTTAGGATTTCAAATTGAGAGAAGGGGTCCATAGCGGTGGGTACAGCCAGCGCTAGCGATACTTCAAGTGTCGCCAACCAACAACTTTCGTCCTGTTCGCGACAACAATTAACATTGCTGAGGCATAATACCACAACACCGTCAATGCGCATTACCCTCCGCATACCTCGATATCTAGTCCTCCCTAAGCATCAACACGTCGAACCCCTCGCCCTTGAACCAAGATGGCATACGCTTGCTCCAACAGCGACGGTGCATCTCGAAAGGTGGAGTGGAGGTGGATGTCTTTGGAGGTAGGGCAGGCGGTGGAGAATCCGAAGGGTTTGTATAGTGCGATGTGTGTATTGATTGAGTGCCGTGGGATGTTTTCTTTCGTGAGGTAGTTGACGGAGATGAAAACAGCCACCCGAAAAAAATAGCATCGCCTCCATCCTCTCCGAGTCCCTAAACCCTGGTCTCGTCCTCGCAATTCACAAAGATCAGCAGGCGAGCAGAGCTCTCACAATATGTGACCCAGACTCCCGAACCCGAGAAATTGTAGATCTCGGAAATGAATGGGAAGTTGAATCGGACGCTGGAGGCCGGGAGGGGCGCGAAGGAGATATATGTTTCGATTTCGGGGGGGGGGGATTGAAAGATGAACGGGGATGATGAGACGGTAGTATATACTGTTGGGGGAAGGGTGGAGGATTGAGGTGCAGGTTCACTAGATTAAGGCTTTGATGCATGTACATGCCAAGGGCGCGAAGTTTATACGGGAGAAGGGGAAGGAAAATGGTTTCATGACGCCGTGGGGACGGGCTCCGAATCTGTGGCCTGATGTTATGCTGAAGGCGATGCCGGAGGGGACGAGGATTGTTGTGCGCCCTATGCGGATTTCTTGGGCACCGTGTGGGTTATGAGTTTGAAGGGGTCGGTGAAGCGAGCGTGGAGGGGTGAGAAGAGGGTTATCGACGCAGCGGCGAATGCGAGGGTAGAACAGGGTATGGTGGAGAAGATGGAAGAATATGAGGAGCTGCTTATAACGAAACTCTCGCGAGCCGACAGGGATAGAAGCATGATGCGGAGTCGGAGAAAAGCAGAGATCGTCCTGGAGGCATAACAGGAGAACAAAGCCCGAAGGTACGAGATGAAGGAGGAGTATAGGTCGTTGTCCGAGAGCCAAGAGACGAAATGATGATCAGGAAGAAGATGTTTCTATTAGAGTAAATCGGTCTTCTGGAAATGGGCCGGCAGGACCGGGTGGGGTAAGGGAGAAGAGGGGAGATTGGCTTATGCGAAGAGTAAGAGCAATTACAGGTGGTTGAAGAGGCGGCTTGACAGGATAAAGGGAGCCAAAGAAGTGCAGAGGGAGAAGAGGAGGGGGGGGGGGGGGGGCCTTCTTTGCACTCAAATGGTTTTGCCTGCTGCGACTATACCCGAAAAGGTACAATATGTTCTGCCCTGGAAAATAGAGGGTGTTGAGCCCCATCGTGAAGTAGCTGAGGATGCGCTGAGTCTGGAAGGCGAAGTGCACAATGTCGTCAACGGCGATATCCAGCGGTTGTGTTTAGAGATTGAACTGTTACCTCTGAGGCCTGCTATCTTCTTCCTCAACCATAACGTCCGGTGGATCAAGCGCCCCATTCGCTGCATTTCGTTGACGCTCTTCCCCCAAAAGGGGACTCAGGATCTTCCGATTTACCCTGGATCTTCGTCACAATTTCAGAAGTCAGAACCTCAATCTCACATACTGAGCTATTTAGAGTTTAGTAAGTATGTTTTCAGCTACTTTGCTTCTCAACTGGTATTACAAACCTTTTTTTCAGAACAGAGGCAGAGTGACCCTGCAACGCACCAGCACAACCAGGGTCCGGACACTTGCCCTCATCGTGTTTTGGCTTGGCCAGGTATCGATATATGCGCATAGACATATTAACACGTGATCCGGTGTGTTGAAATGAGTAGTCAGTAACTCTGGTTCTAGGCACCATGAGACATGTGACACATCACATGACTCAGACATAACTTGAACAGTATGGCGTGTTCTATGAGCAATAGGGAGATTACTGTCTATAAGTACAGACTACTCTACTCTACTTAGTTTCTTCATTAGTATCTTCGCAGCCTTAATAATCCAACCACGTTGTTCCTTATTCTGTCACTCTCGTTTGTCACGTGACCATATTTCAAAGACGGTGATATTTTCTTTGACCATGATTGGGTGTGATAGCTCCTTCCACTTCGAGCATTGGCAAGCAGGAACAATCCTTGTTTTACCCATGATGCACCCAGACCGTCCAGAAAAGATTGCTCAAGAAAACCTTTGAAGACCTTATCTAGTCAAATAATTGGTTCGCAGAGGAGGCGGAGAACTTGCCTGGTAGTTAACAAAACAGTTATAATCGAGAATTCTTGGACTCCTTCCAATCGGATCGTAGAACGAAATATGATATTTCGCAATGAGAACAGGGGTCAACGCTGGTACAGGTCTTAACAAGGTGGTCATTCGCAGACTGATCCGCATTAGCAATTTGATGCTTTTGCAATTGCGTGGCTTCATGACAAAAGACCGTGCAGGAAATGTCCAAGAGCAAGAAAGACGAGGTAATACCTGATCGTCAGTCAGTTGTGCAGTTTAACAGGTCAGTTTTAGGACACTTATAATTTATTAAATGACTCTATAACTGCTCGCTTATGTGAAGGGGCTCTCTGCAGTGTGATGAAGAACTGGCCAAGATCTTCGGTTTCATTGAAGCAGTTGAAGACATCATTGAACCTGTGAGAATGGGCTACGACGCGCCTGATTTATGTCGATGACCCTAGTGGAAGTTGTGATGTGGGCTTTGATATTCTCGACAGCTGCCGCCAGATTTAAGTCGAATCTTCGAGAGAACGTTGTCGAACCGTCAATCTGAACTTTGTTGAGAGGCAATTAAATCGGTCCTTAATGGCTGGAGGAGAGTTGTTTGTTCCTCCACTCTTGAGATGATGGTCCCAAGATCCTGAGCTTGCAATTGACTGGCCGTCGGTTCGTTCGAAGAGGAAGGAGCTGTTTTGTAGAAGAATGACAGGCCGAGGGTCCAGTATATCCGTAAAAGCCTTCTGCAAGTCACCGCTCAGCCTTTCACGTACGTCGTTTACCATTTCGCTATATTCAAGTGTCAGTTTCTGGTTCATGGAGGTGTAGGCAGTCGTAGGTGCCAATAACTGACAAAGTCTGTTCAGAGGACTTTCAAGAACAAGCATCTGATCCTCAATTTTCTTCTTTAGTCTAGAGGCTTTCGTCGACACATGGAAGCGCCATTGCAGCTTTCTACCAATGTTTCGATGATGACCTCTCTTCGACTTCTCTCCTTGACTGGGTTCGAAGTCCTTTGCAATGACCAAGCAATCCTCAATCGGCCGTTTTATCTCCTTGACACACTTTCTTATTTCATCGCCATATACAGGTGAAGCCCTTGCAGCTGTGAAGATTTGCAAAGGATCGAGGGTTCGTTTTAAGGCGACAAGAAACTCCACAGCCTCGCGATAGTCTTCTGCGGCTCCATCAGTGCTATCAAGGCTTTGACGATTTTGACAATTAGGCCAATAGCTTGTAGTATGTCGCTAGCCGGCCAGCCGAACGACATATTGTCATAGCTTCATTGATTCTTAAGGTAGGAAAGTGAGGTGAAGAGAGGTAAGTCGTGAGGCAGAGTCTTGGTGAGTTGGCCCCGCAATGCATCATGCGAGTACAGGGATTTAAATGCATGTCTGTCTACCTCGCCCTTCAATCCAGCCTTGCGAGCCTCATGGACATTATTGGAGACCTTAATCAAGAAGTTCGGTTCCGAAAAAATTTCTGAACTTCTGGTTGTGGGAGGCAATTTCACCATACGGGGGACATGGCCGGACGGAGGCGGTAGCACTCTATGTCCCCAATAGCATATTTTATCATTGTGATTGCCAAATTCATGAATATCAAAGTAGATTCATATGTGGTTTCGGTACTAAGCCTTCACAGGATCAAATCCATCACTTGTCCATCAGAACAAGATATCCAAGATGGCCAGACCAACTCTCGAACAACGACCGATACTCCATCAACCATGAAAACTGACGAGGCACAAAAAAGCCAAGATTGAATTGAAAGAATGAACCCCCAGACCAAACGCCACGGCATGATCGAAACGTGTGTGGAGGATATCTGGCTGCCTCTCGCGGCTCGAAATAAAGAAATTCGTGACTCGTGAAGTATGTGGTACCGTTACAGACAATGCCCTCATCGCATAATGCCCCCAAAAGACAAAAACTCCGGAAAGGGAATACGGACATCTTGAATGATATGAACCTCTGTTCTCGTCGAACTGTACTTGTATCCACACAGCCGTTGCCAACGTTCAGGTAAGCTCGAGACTCTATCGAAAGATTGGTGTCGGTCCATCTTCCAGAGCTTGTATCGCTTCATATGTGGATCCCTGAGGATTTTCGGGGTCTAGATAGACTGACACGACCATTCCCCGGCGTTCAATACCTTGTGCCTGTTAGCGGAGGAAGTTTCGCAGAAAGATTGATAGCACTTACGTCCTGTTTCTCGTTCGTGAGGCACCCACCTATGACCTCTCCAAGCTCGATCGTTGATAAGCACCTGATATAACTCATCGCGGTCAGTACATGAGAAAGCTACCAGAGCGATGATTATTGGCAAGAGACCTGCTAGACCACCATTCGCCGGCCCATCCCTGGAATGGCGCCGATAGGTAGTTGGAAGAAGCTGGTCAATCCACGATGCGTGCCGCACAGCAAGGAATTCTTGGTCGCCAGTGTGGTGGACGTAAGATATGTTGTTTTCATGGAGAAAGAACAGAGGTTGCCATGAATCTTCTGGCTCTGTATCTGGCGCAGAAATATCTCGTGTGCTAGCATCGCCACGCGCTGTGAAAAATTTGGCGAAATGATTGCAGTAAAATACGGTGGCCGCTCTGTAATACTGGGGCCAGACGACACCAGTTGTTGAATTGGCATATATTGTGCCATTTGCGTATCCTCCAACTTGTTGTGCTGACCAGATATATCCAGGGGCTGCGCTGACGACGCCATCCCTCCACCTATAAACGTCCCCAGGGATTTGTGCGAGAAAGCCTTGAGCGACTTCTGGGGGGTAGTAGCGCTGATCAAACATCCGAGGCGGAATGCTTCCCTCTACGTCAGGGTCATCGTTCGTGGGAAGTTCATTAACAATAAAAAGAAAGCTAGGTGGCATTTCAGTCGCTTCGAATTTGCGCTGAAGCTTAAGGGGAGGTTCGCGGGGTTTTGGGTTGCTGTTGCCGCTGTTTGGGTGCAGGACGCATGTGCGATTAGCGATCTGCAGACCTCGTATTCGTACTGAGGGCAGATGTTCATCAAGTATCAACGACTTCCTCGTTGTTGATGAATTGGAGACAAACAAAGCGAAATCAAACCTCGGAACGTTTGGAAACACCCGGACAGAGGGAATTGACACAGCAGAGACGCGATAAGAGAGGGTAGAGGGAAGTGATAGCAACTCTTCCCGGTTGAAAGCGATAGCAAGCGAGACTATATCAATACCATCTCTCAAGACAGTGCGCGTGACGAAAGTGATTGGATCTTACCATTCTATATTCGAAGAACGATCCCAGTACCAATCTGCGGGCGTCCCTCATCGGTGCAGAATGTCCGATGACGACAGGAAGGTAACATCTGACCAGCTGGGGATGGAATAAAGTTAGGATGGCTGGTGTGAAAAATTCAAGCGCCGAGGGATGAAGAACGTAAAAAGTTCCTGGGGGAGTGGGTATCAAGTACGTTGATGCGTGTGTTGGCTCGAGGCGTTGAGAACTGCGTGTCAGGATATGTAGATACTTAAATCAACGTCAATTTTTGCTCGGGCGGACGGAAAATTCTTCTCGATCGCAGGTGGACCTAGCCAGTACTTCTCTGCTGGAAATGCGAAAGGGGACGGTTCTCATCCTGGAAAAGCACGGTTGGGCCCCACCAAACGCCAATCCTCAGTAGTGGAGAACTGTCCTGTCATTGGAAGGTTCGAGGATTTGTAATTCCGGAGGGAGATAGGTTCATGTACATGTCCAAGCCAAGCGGCAGTTCTTTTGCTGCTTCCTTGGTGAACGTCGTTGACAAGGTCTCGGCCCGATGGGGTAAAACGCAGAAGAGAAAGAGTCGCGGGATGTCATGCTTAATGACTCGTTTGCGATTGATGAACCCCAAGTTGAGTGTGTGTGGCGCCTATGTCCTTTGGGGAGTAGAGGCCCAGCGGAGTGACAAAGCATCCGCGAGGATAACGGGCGTTGATCCCTGGAAAGAAAAAAATTCGAAAGGGGCTCTATGCCGGGAGAAATGGGGAATTGAGGCTCTGCGCGTCGAGCAGTGGCCGACTGCCTATAACTTGACAGGTATCGCCTTCGAAAGACAAAACCTTGGCCCAAAAGTGTGTGGCCCAAGGAAGATTTGATTCGATGGTCTGTCAAGTGAAGACTTTTTCTCAGGTGTTGGTGTGGGTGACAATTCCAGCGAATCATATGTCTTTGAATTTCTGCAAACGTTTTAGCGACCATCATTCGAAAGTTCGAAGTACTGAGGAAGCGGAGAGGAGAGTCAACTATACAGAGCTGATAGAGGAAACAAATTTCTCGAAACAAATTTCTTGAACAATATCTCAGATACCAGTGGTTTCGTTTGAGGGGGGCACTCATGCTTATGAATTCTCCCCCTGAGAAAAGGTTCATTGGATCAGCTGCCATTCGCATGCAATGTCCCTCAATGTAGTCGGGCGTAGCTTGCTAGTCTGGTTGCCTCATTTGCCTTACAAAATTTGAGGGTACAGCCAACTGTTTTGGAGGCCTTCGACCAATAGCGCATCCAATGGATGAGGCCCGCACTTACATGCAGACGTTTCTGCGCGGACGCCGATAGAAAAATTGGAAATGTTAACGGCAGGTGCCATAGAAGGCGAACCACTAAGCGTTGACCTATCAAGTCTCGGACCGGCACAAGTCAAGACGTTAATTTAGAGCTTCGGTTGAAGTAGATCTTGTGATTTGATATGGGCCACAAAGAGTTGATTGGCTTAAACGATCAACTTTGAATCGCAAGCTTCAACCTCTAAAAGTGTGAAAATAGGAAGGTGTGAAGAAGGCCAAAGCTTGGATTAGGCGTGGAATGGCAGGGTCCCGTCAGGGCTGCTGTCCAATCCGGATGCGTTTTGGGAGTAGAACGAGCAGGAACCGCAGGCCTTCAAATCAAAGACAAAACCTTTGGTGTTAGCCGATTTTGGACTCGTTCCTCAAGATCTGAGTGGGAGTTAGGTGTCGTCCCCTGGCTGTCTTGATGATCTGCCGGTGGTCCCATCCGTACCACTTTGATGGCTGGTATTGTCCACCAATGACAATATTGCGGATATCGAGCATTTGAGCAAGGCCAAGATAGGCGTTGTGATGCTAATTCCACAAGGTGGGCTTGAAGACTGGACAGAGTCAGACGACAGACGAAATTCTCGGAGCCGGCTAGACTAAGCGGCGCCTTGAGGTCAAGGGCTTTCCCAAACCGTGTCGTACGTTCAAGGGCGATTCTAGATAGACCAGGAGGCACCAAGGTGTCATCCCATTAGTTTTTTCCAGGGTAATTATGACAATACTGACTATCTCGCTATCTGGCAGAAGAAAATGCCGAATACCGCCTTAAAATATTGTTGCGTCGTGGAGAGAGTCGAGTCTGGGGGGCCGGATAGAATGTTCGACCAGAGCAAGATCGTCATTCCACTTTGACTCGAGAACGACGCGTTCGACAATCCCTAGATTTTGGGCAGACAGATAGGCTAGGGTTTCGACCGTTCGCTGCGAGTTGAGGGTACAGAGAATATGTAGGCATAACGCATAATCCTCCAAGGGAGTGACCAAGTTCTTGGTAACGGATAAGGAAGGTTGTCGCGATGCAAGAAACAAAATCGAAAGACATATGTCGCAGTTAAGGAGCACAGGAGATTTGAAAGGAGCTTTGGAAGGGGTCACCGTACGTTTGGCCACCCCGTACCTCTGACCACTTTTTTGGTGCGTTTTATATGACGACACTATTATTAAATATCAATAGAATTAATTCAACACCTACTTACTATATATTTTGCCTTCAGTTATCGGCCAACTAACGGACTTAGTATTATAATTCATAGCTGTTTAATAATTTGCTAACCAAATAGCGAGTTTTAATACAGTGACTCGAGGAATTAGGTGATTTTAAGTGTAAAATCTTATTTAGATAAGTGAAACAACGACATTATAAAATTGGCAAAGGAACTTATTATTAAAAGCTAACGTCTATGATAAATACTTATCAGATATATTTTATTATTTTTCATAGTGCTTCCATACAAAACCCAGTGAAAGAGTGGTCAGCGGGGTGGCCAATGGTACGGTGACCCCTTCTAGCATGAAAAGGAGCGAAACTCCTTCCGAGGGTTTGTAAAGGCAGTGCGAAGAGACTTTGTGAGCCAGTTGGTTTGAAACAGATGGAAATACGGGAAAGAGAAATCAATTTAAGTAATTAATAAATAAAGAAGGAAAAGCAAAAGCAATAAAGGGGAACGCGCGAAGGAGATTTATCACGTGACGGTACATTTTCACCGCCTCTGGCAGAACTCAAAAATAATTTTGAAACTACCCCACCAAGATCAAAACATAAACCTCGATCAATCCACCCAAAATGGCAACCAACACTCCCAGACCGATTCATAGTCTCATCATAGACGCAGGACCAATCATAAAAAATGAACCGTCAGTATCGACACTCCTGGGTGAAGCCGAAACCCTCTTCACCATCCCGGCTGTCATCGACGAAATTCGAGATGCCGTTACAAGAGCGCGCGTGGAAAGCACTCTACTGCCGTTTCTCACTTTAAGGTCGCCGAGACCCACGAGTATAAAGGTCATCACAGATTTTGCGCGGAGGACTGGGGACTTAGAGGTGCTTAGTCGACCGGATATACATTTGATGGCTTTGGCGTACGAGCTGGAGTTCGAGAGGAATCATGGGGATTGGAGATTAAGGAGTGTGCCTGGACAGAAGAGATTGAATGGTGCTCCACCTGCGTCTTTGAACGGTGAGGGTCCCAAAGGATCGCCAACGGAGGAGAAGGCGAAGGCGCAAGAGCCAACCGAACCTGCACCTATGCCTGAGACGAAAGGAGCGCGGGAAACGAAAATACCAGAGCCCAGCAACGAGAGTCAGCCGGCTGAAATAGAAAGAAAACTCGAGACAACCCACATATTGTCCTCGCAGGATCAGGAGAGAGGGGGTATGTCTGTACCGACTCCCGCACCTGCTTCAACAACGGAAGAAAATAGCGAGCCCGTCGCAGAACCAGACATAACAGTGGAAGAAGTCTCAGTCTCCGAATCAGACGACGAAGGCTGGATAACCCCCTCCAACCTCAAAAAACACCAACAAAAAGACGGAACCCTCACCATAGAACCCCAAGATGAGCCCAAGACAATGCAAGTCGCAACAATAACGTCCGATTTCGCGATGCAAAACGTCCTTTTACGCATGAATCTCAACCTCCTCTCGCCCTCCCTCCAACGAATACACCAACTCAAGACCTGGGTCCTACGCTGTCATGCCTGCTTCCACATCACAAAAGATATGGCAAAGCAGTTCTGTCCTCGATGCGGAAAGCCTACGTTGATGCGAACGTCGTGTTCTACGGATAAAGATGGGAATTTCAAGGTTCATTTGAAGAAGAACATGCAGTGGAATACAAGGGGTAATGTCTACAGCATACCAAAACCGGTGGCAGGCTCTTCCAACGGGAAGTTGGTGAATGGAGGAGGAAAGGGAGGTTGGGGGCAGGGATTGATTTTGGCTGAGGATCAGAAGGAGTACATCAATGCTATGACTGGTGCTAGGAGGAAGAAAGAAATGGATTTGATGGATGAGGATTATTTGCCGAGTATCTTGACGGGTGATAGGGGGAGAGCTGGTGGGAGACCGAAGGTTGGTGCTGGGAGGAATGTCAATTCGAGGAAACGACATTGAATATTTGATCTAAGTTTTTTGGCTTTGGCGTCGAAAATTGGGCATTGCATCAAGGGTCATATGTTGGCGTATGGTAAATAGAAGCTTGGGAAATTTTTGTTGTTCGATTCGTAAATCGTGTCCTCAATTCAGAATACCAATTACGGTCACAATCCTTCCTAAACGCCTTTACTCCTCACAATGCATGCCAGAGAACCTCCTCGCCTGCAACCGGCTAGATATTTTCACATTTCCCTTCTCCTCAATCTTCCCCCATCTTGCCTCTCAATCTACTGCCCCAAAACCTTAAGATCCTCTGCAAAAGCCTGCAGTTAGCACACATTCATCTTCATCCCTCAATCCCGTAGAACTCACTTTGCTGCGTCAAAAGCAATCCATATCTCTTCTTCAACGTAACCCGATGTCTTGAGTATTTATCATCTGGGGAAAATCGAGCAGGGTGCGCAGACTTCGTGACTTCACCTGATGCGACTTTCTTCAGTGTGTAAATGCGCTTGCCGGAGGCGTCGAGCGTATACATGAGATGCATTTTGTGAAGTGGGGAGTGAGTGGCTTGTTGCGTTGGGTGGGCGGCTGGAAATCTTGGGAGTTTGGTTAGCTGACGAAGAACTGGATTGAGAAGGGAGAGGAAGGCGTACTTGGTATGAGAGTGCGGAAAGAACGTCGTGGGACTATTTCTGTTTCGCAAAGGCCGTAGCTTCTTTCGAGCTTGAGTTCAAAATTATTTTTTTGGAGATTTGGTAGGAGACGCTAGGAGGGTTTTGGGACTAGTCTCGTACTAACGTGTGACCGCACGTGACGAAGTTGTAGATGTAACGCCCTTCTTCTGTCAAGCCATTTCAGCTCCACTCAACAGTGATATGTGAAATTTGTCCTAATCACCCTAAATTTCACTTTTGTTTCATTGCTATACACCAAATGATCGTTAATATAGATGTCTTACCTCCTACCGACGCTGCTTTGGGCTCCTTCGCACGGCTCAGCCTAGACAACGAGCCCGATCAAGAACTCAAAGGACCCAAGGGCGTTACCATGTCTATCGATCAGATCGTACCATCTTATGACTTCCTAGACATCCCCCTCGAAATCAGAGATCTCATCTACGCCCTTATGTTCCTGTCAGAATCGCCAATCTATCCAAGCAGAGACCGAGCTTGCGTATCTCCTTACATGAACATGCTTCGAACCAACAAGCAGATCTATTCTGAGATCCTCCCAAATCCTCTATGGCAAGAACATGTTTCAGCTGCGAGGGTATCCGGGCTTTAGATGCCGGTATTCCTGAATCTCCTTTATTCGCAAAGAAGACAAGGCTTTTTGCAACTACCCCGATTCCCACCACCTCAGACCGTTATACCGGAACTCTGTGTCGCCCGACATCACCTGAGACGCCTGCACACAACCTCTCACGGCATTTCACTAGACCGTGTTAAAATGTATTCTGGCTACTCAAACACTTCCCCAACATAGAGCACATCCAACTTGTGTATCGCGGGAAACGAGACTTGGAGGTTATCAATGTCTGCCGTCTGCTGAAAGACAGACTTCCGCTGCTCAAGGACGTTACGCTTCTGAAGAGAATCAATTTTGGCGAGGCGGAGGACCTTTCGTGGACGCTGCATAGGCCGTACTACAAGTGGATACCAAGCTCTGAGAGACATTGCTGGATCAGTCCTGATTTTCCAGATCACAGTCATTATGCTACTGTTGTTAGTGCGCCTCAGAGGATAACGGAATAGGCTCAGGTGCTACCAGTTTTGAGGTTAGCGAAGTGGCTGGGTTGGATGTCTCAAGTGAGGGGTGGGGATTAAGGGACGCAAATCTGACACCACACAACCCAAAATACGTGTACGAAAGATCTTCATTTGATATAGAACCGATCAGAAAGACGCTATGGCTATATGAAGAAACTTACCCATGATTGCTCTCACTCGAACTACCACAATTTGCTGTTCACACTTTCATGAGGACTCGCCACTCGCCAAAGGCCCAGGATATCAAGGTCAATCACACCATCACCTCATCCGGAAAAAGTGTCTTATTGTTATCGGTGTGTAAGCCGGCAATCTCAACCAAGATGTACTGTGTCTTTGTCTCCGCCTCTTCTGGATCCAATGCTTTTGAAAGCCCTGCTATCCGCTCGCCGATCATCAACCCCGCACTACCCCGTTGTACTTGGTTGCCTTCTGGACCATGTCGCTGCGGTCTTCGATCAGACACCACATCCCGTTCAACTCTATGGCCCCCACATTGCCTGTATCGAGGCTTTTGGAATGGATCCTCGTCTCGGACCGGCTTCGTTACGTCGTTCGGACCTACGGTCTCTCCCTTTATGATAAAATCGCTTCTGAAAATTCGGCCGGTCCCTTGAACGGCATCATCCATACAGGCATTGGAACTTCGGCTTTAAACTTTGTTATGATGTCGACAATCTTCCATTTACGTATGAAACGCGGATTTGTTGACGCCCTGGCTCGATCCTCGACAATAATCCTGATTTCTTGTTGGACTCCGGCAGGCAAAGTGGCCATCGTTTTTTTCGATGAGCGGGGTATGCTCAAGCTTGAATTCGCCACTCATCACTGCCTCGCTCTTCTCCTTCATCTGTTCGATAGTCATCGCTTGAACTTCAATCTCGTAGTCGGAGCTGTTGTAATATTCGTACACTCTAAACCATCCGAGGCTCCAGCTTCTTCGAGGCCAATTCTTCTCGTCTTCGAATTTGCGGATCACCCATGCCTCATATACCTCGATATCCAAAAATTGGCTGTGCAAATGGATCAGTAACACAATCTTCGAATCGGATTGAACACTTACTACGATGCAACGGAATTCAAGGATGCAATGCTTCGAGCATTGTCGTCCACGTTTCGACAAGCCACAGGACCGTCATTGACCCCGTGCTTCCAACGGAGATCATCGACAGGACTGTCCTTGTTCCACTGTAGCAGCTCCAATCGATGAGCTTCAACAGCCTTCACCATCTCAGCAGCCTCCATAAAGGGCCGTTTCCGGAATTCCAGCTCTGCAAGAACGGTGGGCAGTTGCTCTACGAGCTTTCCAACTCCTTCGCTTCATTTACTTCAAGACGCCCCCTAATCCGTGTCAGAGACCATATCATCAAACACGACGGGAACTTACTCCTTTTCCAACTTTCTCAAAGCCAAATACCGGAAACCATCATAAACATACCACAAATGATCCTTCGCCTCCTCTAACCTTGAAGTAACCCACTCATCGGCACCAAACTCAGCCTGCAGCAACGCCTCTCCATCAGGACGTTGTACAAGAGACTCTGATCCGCCATCCCAGCATTCCACTCCATATTCTTCACCAGTTCAATCTCGCTAGAGTTTTTGACTGTCGTGAGGCGTTTTGTTCCCCTTGCGACGAAACGGCCTGGACCAGCTTTCAAATCTGCCCTATACAGCGCTTGAGCGATCAAAATGAAATCAAGCTTGATGCCCGCGCACACAAAGTGAACGGCATTGTGTTCAAGTCCATCGTCCTCACCATGCTGCGCAATTGGCCCTGCGATGTCTCGGAGCAGATTTGCGATGGTGAATACGGTTACTGCGAGATTGGTGATGAATTGTTGGCTGCGGTCCCATTTGGATGCGAATCTGATGAGATGAGCGGAGAGCTCGTCTCCAGTAGTTGCGACTTGCAGAATGAATGGCTCTGTTCGTTTCACGGTCTGTTTCTGTCATTTTTGCTCTGATTGCTTAATTGCGTTGATTCGTTGATTTTACTATCCGCGTTAAAATAGATGCGTCGAAAATTTCAGAAGTATCTTGAGATTCGGATGGCAACGTTCAAAGAGTCAAGGCTCGCAGTGACAAAAATATCTTGCTCGTGGTCGAGGTAGGGAAATTACGACTCATCTTCAGCCCAAGCAAAAGCCGACGCCCTGCATGATTGCACGTTGTGTAACCGGGCAATTTGATCGCAAGTCCGATGTTAAGTTATCCATGCAAACGTTAGAGGACTTGATTAGAATAGATTAGAATGTAGTACTTTTATCTCAAAACCTGGTCTCAGTGAATTGAAATGACTTTCGTTTTCGCGGTGAGTCCATTTGTCGGAGTGAATGGGACGCACCAGCACCTTACCGACGACCAGTTGTCTTCTCACTTTTTAAATTTTCTTTGGCAACTGCGAAGATCCTGTATTATCCAACTCATTTCTGCGACCGCCTCCCAACTTTTCCCCTGCCGACATAGCCTCGCTCTTTGCTAGCTAGTACCAGAACTCTTCACCTTCATCCCTGACCTACTCCTCCGAAGTCAATCGAACAACACAATATGCCTGCAAAGTGCAGAAGGTCGACCTCGCAGGCGGCGGCCAAGCCAAAGCCTAAGTCAAAGTCGAAGGCGAAGAAGGCAGCACCAAAGAAGAAAGCAAAGACTTCGAAGGCATTGAAATGTACGTACCTTATTCTTCGCAATATCTTTCGGCTTCACAAACTGACTCATGTGATAAAGCTCTACAAACCCCTCCAAATCATGGCCCTAAACTCTCCGAACACCTCGAACTTCTCATCATGATCTTTCGGAACTGCGACATCATTACAGCAATTTTGTTCAGTCTTGCAAACAACCAATGGAAGTAATACTTCAAAGAACATGCCGAAGAGTTTTTTGGAACCAGAGTGAAGCTGCCTTTGCGCCTCGACTACGCTGTCAAGAAGCCCGGTCGCCGATCGGTGCTCAAGATTGCCCTTCTACCCTGGTTTCCTTTCCACCTGTCCTTCGACTCCTTTGCGGCAGACTGTACCGGCATGTTTGTTGGGGCCAGGGCTCTCCAAGAGTGAGTCGATAGCCTTGAAGAAGCGGTAGGAAGGAGAGAGGCGCAAGCACGATGGGAGAGGGATATGGAGGTGAAGCTGGCAGCAATGAGTAACGGTATCCGAATTTTCTCGAATTGTATTGAGATGCCAAACAATTTTGTAGCTGATGTAAGGAGTGGGGAGGCACTTAACTCCGTCCACGAAACATCGCAGCGGGAAGGTGTCAGACTCAGGTTACTTTCTCATGTATCACACTTCCTACGATGCGTAAATCAGATATTGGGAAATTATGTTCATTGTAGGGTGCATGAAATGAAAACGATAGGATTCTTTTGACTGATATCATATCGTTGCTCTCTTTTCAACATGTAACTTGAATACTGTACACCTTGTGAGGTCTACTGTCTCCGTCTTCCATGGCCTTTTGTCTGGAGTACACAGGGTTGCGAAGCGCTCACTTTTTCTCGCTTCAAAGATTTTGAAGACACTGAAAAGTAATTGGGGTTACTGTAGTTTTCTCCAAGCGATGTCCAAAGAAAGTTCAACTACAACCACTTCTGTCGTGGTAGTAAGAAAGGGAACACTTCTAGGGCTCCCCTGAAATATTTTCTATTGTTCAACAAATCTGGAAGTTCAGAAGTCTTCCTCACGTCTTTAACTTCAAAAGAACTTTTGAGGCGGTCGATACCAAATGAGGCGAATACTCCGTGGAGGCACAAAGAGTGTTGCGCCAATTATCCTTACCAGTGCCTAGAATAAAGGATTCAAGCCCTGAGTCGTAATTGAATCGTCTCTTTTCAGTCCACGTCTTGCCTCTTGCACAAGAATTTATTAAACAAGCTTTCCTGTACGCCGGGGGACTGTGTGAGCTATTTTCCGATATTTTCCAACAACATTTCTCTGTCTACCACATACGCAGTTGCAGCTGACTATTTTCTTAGGTGGCGGCAATTTAAACCACAACCACGTAATCATGATCAACTTACCAGCTCCATACAGCACCCATGATCTTAGACTAGCTGTGGTGAGCGCTCTCACAGTCGCTAGGGCAAGAAGTGGTGGAGGTTCAGCAGTTGCCCTTTACTTAATGGGCGCAGAAACCCCCTTATAGCCTGGGCTACGAAAGAGCGGCGCAAAACATACTCGCAGCTATCACAGGATGGCTTAGAGCTTGTAAAGTTGGCGCTGCAATACGGTCCAGCTTTAGTGGAACCCGCTGCATGTCAATTGGGAATATATATCTTCTTGTTTCGCCTAGCGACCATGGCTTTCAACGAGAGAGGAGCATCCGTGAGGCTTGGCAGCAGGCTTGGAGGTAAGTCCCTGTACATCATACAGTCATGCATTCATTGGCATGGATTGATTTTTCTCTTAGGTGATATTACCGAGGAACAACCCTTGCGCTTCCAGACATGGCAGCAGCGCGTCGCTAACCGCCACCGTGTGAGAACAACAAGGGTCGAAAATCTTGGAACGACTACCAATGCTGTCGTTACAGCTACTACGAATGCAGGTACCATAGTAGCGTAGAGCTTGCCTCTCAATTTGATACCGCATCTAGCAACGGCAGCGCCGCCCCCTGGTCAACTTGTTGTTGGGCGCCGCCGATTGAGAGAAAGGACTGCGCAGTATTGAATACCTTAACTACATAGATCTATGCCATTAGAGTATTTCTCATTTATTAAGGGAAATTTTTGTACAAACTGGCATATGGAGGGTACAAAGTATTCAATAACGCCCTAGACCGAACATATTACTACATTTGTTTTACCTATTGGTCACGATGATTTAGACTTCGAGCACAGAAGTTTAGAGGCGCAGGCGCCTAGTTTGTTCAAATGACCTGAATAGTTAGAGGCCTGCCAGTTCTCAGACGTCATGACTTGCAGGTAGTGCAAGAAAAGTATCTCGTGAGCGAGACATTACAGTACTCTATGTGAATCAAAGCGGGCTAACAAGCACAATTGTCCAATTTAAGGCCACTTAGCCAGGCTGGACTTCTATGCTTTTCGAAAGGTTAAGTTTTCCTAACAAAGGAAGTCTAATCGCTGCCGCTACTGGTTTCTTTGTTGTTCTGCAAGCCTGGACTACTTTCCGTCCTCGCTTTTACAAAGATACTCTTTTAATAATATGCTATAACTTTTCTACTTTTCAGATCTCAAAATCTCTTTTCTCACTCAAAGACTTTTAATCCTTCTATCACATTATTTCTCCTCTTCTCATAGCGATACCATGGGATGATGGAGCTGGCATTTTGGGACCCGTCAGTGCGCGGCCAATTCCATTTTCTAATCCAGGTCCATGGATTGATATTCGAAGGCCCAACATTCTCGAAACTGTTTTGACCAATGTCGCAGCGCCCTTGGACTACGCAGTTCCAGTCTGATTTCAAGGAGATTGGGTGTTATACCGTCGGAATCTCGATGCTACCCAAATCAGGGTCCCGTGACACCCACCGCCTTTGCTTAGGCGGGCCAGGGCTTCTATGGCTGCTCATATGGACTTTTTGCCTGCTTTACACGCCGCGGAGCAATTAAAATCCTATCTCGCCAGAAATCGTCAACTTTTGACGAGGGGCACGAAAGGGCCGCCCTCCCTCCCACCAAACAAAAAAAGGCCAAGGGTCCCAAATCCGTCACCGCTATACATTGACAACCTCTGCCGGCCAGAAATTATCCTAAGATGGTTTTGCCTGTCTGCCTGTAAAATGGCTATATATATATGGGCGCTGTCTATAATATACTTTAGGAGGTTGTTTTCATCCTCCTGTAAATTTACCTAGGGCTGTGTATTCCCCCCAAAAGAAATTATATATATATATATATAAA